>JAENHJ010000360.1:0-24140 GCA_025330945.1 Mucuna pruriens | reverse complement strand
CAAAACCCCCAAGTTTTCTGATCACTCGGCAACCCCGGTCTGAAAATCACCACGCTTTAGAACCGGCTAAAAACCTCGCTTTCATCACGTTTTTGGCACCGTATTGAAATTTGACCACGCTTGGCACCGCGCCAAAAATCTGGCTAAGTTTTCGATCACGCTGGCACCGCTACCAAAATCATGCCTTAAGATCAACGCTTGGCACCGTTAAAATCAACCAACGCTGCACCGCTGTAACCGCCAAGTTTTCCACGATAATCATGCAACTTGATCACTCAATAATCCATGACCGCGCAAAAACTGGCTAAGTTCCTCGATCACGTTGCACCGTATTTAAATTCTCGACCACGCTTTAAACCGCTGCCAAAATCCTAGGTTTTCATCACGCTTTATAATCGAGGTTGAAATCGACCACGCTTGGCACCGCTATCAAATTTAGCCACATTTTTGGCCCATGGCTCAATTTCAGGCTGTTTTCGATCATGCTTTTGTCACCGCTTTCAAATTCTATAACGCTTTTTGGCTCGTGACTCATTTTTGGCTGTTTGTTACCATGCTACATTTTTGGCACCATGGTTTAAAAATTTTGTTCCACTGGTACCTTTTAGCCTCAATGACTGAACGCAAAAGAAAAATGATGAAAATTTAGAATGGTTGGGAGGACGAATCAAAGCTGAGCTAGTCGACCAGCTGGATCGTCAGAAGGCCATGCCCACCTTACACACCTCGCGTCACAGATATCGTCCGCAGCGATCAACTCGTCGTTTCGACGGGAATCGCTCATGCGCCTCACAGGCTAATCCGCCTTTGCTCAATTAATCCAAGACGTGTCCTTGGGCTCAAACCCCCATCGCTGGCTCAAGAAACTAACGACGGCGCAGATTGCCGTTTAGCCCGATTCTCGACTTTTGAGGCGTTCTCCATAATCCAACGCAGAAGCTTCACAATATCGTTTTTCAACCAAGCTGACATGACCATCACCAGGCGAATCAACTGCTCCTCCTGTATTCAGTTGAATTACTATCATGATAATCGCCATCATTAGGGTAAACTAACCTCGTTCTCACGACCTGCCTAAACCCAAATCACGCTCCTCTATTGCTGGTGAACAATCCAACACTTGGTGAATTGCTCACAATGACAAAGAGTCGACATCGAAGCGATCAAAAGCAACGTCGCTATGAACGCTATTGCCACAAGCCGCTTATCCCTCGTGGTAACTTTTTCTCGACACCTCTAGCTTCAAATTCGAAGGTCTAAAGCGATCGATAGCCACGCCACCTGCTCAGATTCAGACTGGAACGGGAATCAAACGAAGCTAATCTTTTGTTCAATATCGAGATTTCGGTTCTCGCTGAGCTCATCTTAGACACCTGCTAAGTATCTTTTTAACAGATGTGTCAGCCTCAGCCCAAACTCCCACTGACAATGTCTTCTCGCCCTGGATCGACCACAAATTTTGCCACTCGTCCAAAAGAGGGCAGGCTCCGCCTCGATTCACCTGAATAAGTAAATAACGTCTAAAAGTAGAGCCACTCACTGCTTTCCAGCACTATATCCCACACCTCCTCAAGTCATTTCACTAAAGCCTGACCAGAAGTCAAGCTCAGTGGTCTTTTTCCTCGCTGACTCCGCCTAAGCCTCGTTTCCTCATTGCTAAGTTTCACTGGATAGTACAGGATGGACACAATCTCGCATCCATTCATGTTGCCACCACTAATTAGACGATCGAGGCATTTGCTACCTTAAGAGAGTCATATTCCCACAAGCATCCCATTGTTGAATTTCTTCACTTCGACATTCAGAAAGACCAGCTAATCAACATCACAACAACATCCTAGGACCATCGCAATGCTTTGTTTTAATTAAAGCTTGATTTCTTGTCCGCATTCTCAGCTTCGAAGCCGACGTTGACGCCGTGAAGAGGGCCCCGAAGGGGCCTGCTCTAATCTGCCTCTCGACCGCAGACGATCCGCATCGCCAAGACGGGACAGCCGACTACCCACCCAGCCGACGGATCGACCAGTTCGAGCCAATCTTTTCCCGAGGTTAATGATCCATTTTCACGACTCCCTTCTACATTGTTCATCCACCGCAGGTCGCTCACCTGAGACCCGACTGGCTGAGTACGACCGCGGAGGCACTGCCCTCCGGATTTCATCGCGGCGCACTCTGACACCACACGCCGGTTTTCCACTGACCTCTACCGAGACGCTTGTGTGGCATAAACGAAAAAGATAACTCTTCTGACTTGTTGCCACGCCACGTCCTTGCTCAGAATTTTAACCCGATTCCTTTGCACGCACGCAGCGCTATCGACGCTCCCCGTCCCTTAGATCGACTAACCCAACCCACATGAACCTTTCCCCTTCGCCTTCAAAGTTCCATTTGAATATTTGCTACTACCACCAAGATTCCAGACCGACGATCGTCCACTGCTCACGCCTGGTTTTGTAAGATACCGCCCTCCTACTCATCTAGTTCGGTCCTTGCCCCGACGGCCGTATAGGTCGCACATGGCCATCCATTTCGGCTAGTTGATTCGCAAAGTGAGTTGTTACACACTTTAGCTGATTTCGACTTCCATGACCACGCCTCATTGCTTTGACCGGCCTCAACACCCTCATGAGTCTAGGTTAATAAGGCATTGGGCAATCGGTGAACAGCCTTCGAGCTCATCCTTCCGCGATCGCCACGCTTTACTCAAAAATGGCCCACTTGATTGACTCCAGGCGCTGGCTCGAACAAAGCAGCCGCACGTCATTCTACCTATTTAAAGCTCTGAGCAGTCGAGCCTGCATGTCAGCGCCCGACATGCCTCTAATCATTTGGCTGATCTGATAGATCCTCGCCTACGTGGGCTCCAGCTTATCCCGAGGGAAACTGAGGAATCCACCATTGCGATTTGCCTCATGATAGTCTTTCGCGCTCTATAGCCCAAGTCGATCGATCCATTTGCACGTCACGACACGCTGGCGGCCTCCACTGTAAGCTTCTCCGCTTTCGCCCCGCCTGCATAGTCACCATCCTTCTGTCCCGACAGTAGCAGCCTCACTCGAACCCTTCACGAAGATCGTGGCTCTGTCGGTGAAGCCGCCCCATTGCTAAAGTTGTTCCCACCAATCGGCCTTTCCTTAGCGCCTTACGTGGTTTACTTTCCGCCCGCCGACTCGCACACGTCGACTCCTTGGTCCGTGTTTCAAGATTTGGCCGACTCTGGAGTCCACATGCCGACGCCGGAGCGCTAAGAGTGCTAGTAGACGCCGAGACGGCGCAAGGCGCAAAGCATCCAATAATCGATGATGATGGCGCATGAGCATTTCGACAGCCCGAGCTGCCACATCACTAACCATGCTGCACTAATGTCCCGAAAGTCGATCGGGCGGACCGGCCACTGTTTTCCATCCGATCGACATCACGGCCCATCCGCTAATCCCTCCCGACAATTTCTCAAGCACTATTTGACTCTTTTCAAAGTCCTCATCTTTCTCATGCGGCATTTGTTCAGCTATCGGCCTTCGCCAAGATTTAGCCTCGATCGACTTTAGACCGCGATTGCAGCATTCCAAACAACCCGATCGGCCGACTGGTGGATAGTAGGCGAGTGGTCCGCACGACGATGTGCTCTCACTCTTCAAGGCGCCCTTCCAGGGACTTCGGGTCTGCCCGCCACCGAGGATCGCCCAGCATCACATCTGACGCCGAGGGCTGACGATTTTTCATGGGCGGTGGCTCTTCTCGGTTGGCCAGTCATCGCTACTAGAATCTTGCGGCTATCTCCGCTTATTGACATGCTTAAACTCTAGCCGGGTAGCCCGCCCGCGACCGACTGGTCCGTTGAGCGTCTGCGGACGCTGGTATCTGGGATTGTCCGCGAGCCTGGTCCGCCTCTGGCGCGACCGGTCTCGAGCATCGCTTCATCCACTATTTTGTCGCGACGAGCTGGTCACGTGACTGATCAACCAGCCACTGAGACGATGCTCATGAGGTCAAGATCCACCGCGCACGCACGTGAGGCGTTTGCTGGGTAACGATCGTGACACCGAGCGCGGTTCTGCCTAATGGCTTTTCGGAAGCATCTATGCTCAAAGACTGATGGTTCACGGGATTTGCACCACACCAAGTATCGCATTTGTCACGCTCTTTCATCGATGCAAGAGCCGAGATATCCGCTGCCGAGAGTCATTTTAGTAGTGTCAGGTGTCGCAAGTTGTCCGCTGGTCATTGCCGCTCCTGCCCGCGAAGATCGCACTCTACCAGCTGAGTCTCCGCGCACGGCGCCGGGTTTGTGTTTTGGCGAGAGCGTACGCCGCCATCTCGCCAAATTGGTCGAGGACCTGGTCTCAGCCCGAGAACGCTCTCAGCCTAGCGATCGAACTTGTCCCGTGATGTAATCCAAGTTCACGGGCTCGAACTTGCTGCGAGGCAACGCATAATCGATCCTTCCGCAGTGTCACTCTACTACTGAAATCTTAGTTGATGACTTCTCTCCTAAATGCTAAGGTTCAAGCTGATTTTCACAACGCTCAGCGGCAGCGAATAACCGCATACTGCCGCCGCATCCGAACACTTCACCGACCATCTCAACGGGCAGGAGCGACGCCCAGTGCTGCAAAGTAAGGGTGACGTGGTCAACGCGAGCCGATGACTCGCTACATCAGGAATTCCTCGTCGAAGCACTCAACACGTAATGATCTATCCCCATCACTGATGAAATTTCAAAGATTATCTGCCTGCCTGGCCAAGGCTATTTCTGAATACATCAGTGCGCTGCCTGTAACATCTGAGCATCACTGCACTACATTGCCTCAAAACTTCCGTAGCCTAGCTAGGGTCCCTCTAAGACTGGCCGTGAGGTTACCATCCACATAGCTATTTAGCAGGCCGAGGTCTGCCTGCTAACTAATTAACTGCACAAATCGCTTCCACCAACTAAGAACTAGCCATGCACCACCACCCATAGAATCAAGAAAGAGTTTCGCCTCATCAATCCCTACTATGTCCTGACTCGTAGTTTCCTGTTGAAGTCAAATTGCCGCAGGCTCCACTCGTGGTGCCTTCCACACCTTTAAGTTTCAGCTCTATGACTCATACTTCCCCGAACCCAAAGACTTTGATTATACAGTGCCTGAGTCCTAAAAGTAACATCCGCTGATCCTCTGGTCTGCATCGCTTATGGTTGAGACTAGATCTGCATTCGATCGTCTTTCGAGCTCCCCAACTTTCGTTTTCGACACGAAAACATCTCGCAATGCTCAGCTTGTTCGCTTTTCATAAATCCAAGAATTTCACCTCGACTATGAAATACGAATGCCCCTCGATCGTCTCTCAGACCATTACTCCGATCCCGGCGTCAACACATAGATCGAATCCGTGGTGTTATCCCATGCTAATGTATCCAGAGCGAGTTTGCTTCGAGCACTCCACTTTCTTCAAAGTAACAGCACCGGGAGGCACGACTCGGCTGTGCCAGAGCGCATCGCCAAGAGATCGAGGCCGATCGGCACAGACATCAGAAGTGACCGATCGACCCAACCTGCTGTCCAACTACAGCTTTTTAATCAGAACAACTTAAATATACGCTATCGAGCTGAATTATCGATGGGCTGCACGGCACCTAGCATTTGCCTCCAATGGATCCTCGTTAAGGGATTTAGATTGTTTGATCCACTACTGCATCCACTGAGCCCGGCATTGTTATTTATTGTCACTCCCCGTGTCAGATTGGCATTTCTAGGCGCCCGCTGCCTCTTTGATGTGGTAGCCAGCTCTCTCTCCTAATCCGAACCCACTCACGTCACCACCATGATAGTCACTCATCCTACCATCGAAAGTCGATAGGCAGAAAATTTGAATGATGCCGCCAGCACAAAGGCCGCGATCCGACGAGTTATCATGAATCATCAGCAACAGTAGAGCCCGCGGTCACATTTTTATCTGAAAAATGTATCCCTTCCGATGGTTTGTGCAGTGTAGCTCAGAATTACTAATTACATCCGAAAGTAGAGTACCATCAAACAAACTATAACTGATTTAATGAGCCATTCAGCTTACGCCATCGAATTAGTTCATACTTTTACATATGCATGGCTTAATCTGAGACAAGCATATGACTATCGGCAGATCAACGTAGTTCAGCACGACTCGTGACGCAGTGCCATGCCGCACGAGATGGTCGACAGACTTGCTGTAGCAGGTCATTCAAGGCAACCAGATTTTGAGAACGCAATGGGACCAGACTGCTGCTCGGCCGCGATGCACTCGGTATTCAAAGAACACTACCAAGACGTGCGCTGTGAGGCCGACGCAGCTCGACGTCGACCGGTGACTTCGAGATCTCTCGATCTCAAGGCGCCTGAAGGAACGTGCTATGCACCAAACCCATACCGCTTTTGCAGGTAGGCAACATAGAACCGACAAGACGCCTTAACGCCATAGAGGCTAAGGTGATTTGATTGATGATGACTGAGGATGCGATTGCCACTGCTGGTCGCACAAGCACGGAGCTGCATTAACAAAACATCTGAGTCATCAACTCACACGCCTCGCTGCTGCGAGACCTAACACCACCGAACGAACCACACCCCGCAATGCCGAGAGGCATGCAAGCATATGGAAGTATCGTGGCGCCAAGCCTGCATCGCTAGGCATGTATAGGAGACCAGCTCTAAACAAGAGCATGGTGCCCACCTAGTCAACCTCCACAAACCAAACCCCCTCTCAAGGTCGCAGTACTAGGAAGAAGAGGCACCATGCCCATTTTTGCACAACGACCTGGCTGCAGGGAGGAGGGGCAGCGTTGAGTTAGCTCACGCAAAGTCCATGCCAATGGCGAGGAGGCAACGTTACTGTTGGTCAAGGAGAAAAAAGACGTCGCATCGAGCACGCAGGCGGGGTGGTTCGAGAAGAAACACTGCCGCAGTGCACGAGGAGGATGGGATGGTGGATGAGAAAAGAGATTGGAAAGTGCCGAGCACAATGAGAAGGATGATGCCCCAACCCCCCGGCTAAGTTAGATTTTTAGGAGGAGGAGGATGGATGATGCCTCAACCCCTCGAATCGGGGTTTAGAGTTTGCCAGACGGACGACGCCTCAACGACCGGGTTTAGCATGCCCAGACATATAGAGCAAGAGTATCGACCCCCAAGAGTGTGATCCAAGAAAATCGAAGGGACAAATATAAAATTGAGGACCATGGATCACACAAGGAGGCGCTGCCCAAGCATCAAGGTGTTAGACCAAGACCAACCCTGTGGTTTTCTATCATGTGTGTATGTACGAGACCGTTATTTGCACACGGTACAGCGTTATGTTGTTGGTCAGTGGGTGGCACCACCAACCGACACATCACCTGACAATGGGTAGAACACCCACGCCGAGCATGTCGTGACGGGGGCGATCGCCTAAATTGACAGAGATTCATGACCAGCCTCGAATATCTGAAACAAGTTAACGCTGAGAATTCTTCCAAGACGGGGCCGAGAATCACCCAAGAAAAGCATTGCTCCAAGCATCAATGGTGCTAGACTAAGCCACGCCACCTAAACCCACAAATTAAGTGACGCACTAAAATCCAGTTCAACATCTGCCAGTGATGATCAATCTAATTAATCACCCAAACCCGGGAAAATAACCATAACAAGCACGGGAAGGTTTGTGAGCGTGGGAGGAAGTCCCATGGAGTCCCAAGACCAACCACTGTACGTGGGTTTTGAGCGGTGAGAAGAACTTCATAGATAATACGCAAAAACCAAAATCAGACATAGATACTTTTTTTCGAAGAGATAAGTCCAAAATCGGACCTGTAGGTCGAATTTGGTGAGATTTTGCAAGGATTGCCTAGAATAATCATATCTCTTCGTCCACCGTTACAGAATTTTTGACGAGGGAATAATTTTAAAAAAAATTTTAGTGGCTAAAATACATAAAATCGGGAAAATGGAAAAGGGTACCTAGAGATCGAATTTTGGCGTAGTTTTTTGTGAACTGCACAATAATATAACCAATGTGTTCACCAAATACGAAAAGCCATTGGATAAGGGATTGATTTTAATGATTTTTTAACCAAACCGCAAAACGCAAAAACCGAAAATGGAGATGATAGTTGCCGTCACAAGCCTTCCCAATGTCATCAAAGTCTACAAAGTATTTTGACACGGTTTACGAGTGCTATCTACGGCCAATGGCTAAGCTTTCGCACTCAACGCTTAAGCTTTCCGACCACCGCCATCCGCGCTCAAGTTTTCTCGCACCGCGCTCAAAATCCGCTAAGCCGACCACGTTTTTGGCACCGCATGGCTGAAAATCTGACCACGCTTTATGGCACATGCTGCCAAAAATTCATGGCTAAGTTTTCTGATCACCACGCTTTTAGCACGTGGCGAAATTTCGACCATCGCGTTTAAGCACCGCGCTGCACCTGCAAGCTTTGTCTCTCGATCACGCGCTTTGGCACCGCGCGTCAAATTCGACTCACGCTGTTGGCACGCGTCATACCGCTAAGCTCTGATCACTGCTTTTGGCACCGTACGCCTCGAAATTCCTGACGATCTTTCGGGCACCGCGGCCGAAAATCTGGCTAAGTTTTCTCGATCACGCTGGCGACCGTGGTCGAAATTTCTGACCACGCTTTGACCCCGCTGGCTCAAAAACGCTGTTTTCTCGATCACTGCGGCACCGTCGGCTGAGATTTCTGACTCACGCTTTTGGCACCGTGGCTCGTAACTGCTAAGTTTGATCACGCTGGCACCGCGCCACCGACCACGCTAAGACCGCGCCAAAACGCTTAAGTTTTCGACACGCTTTTGGCAATCGCAGTCGAAATTCTGACTATCGCTTTGGCACCGTGCGCTCAAAATCACAAGTTTTCATCGATCATCGCTGGCATCGCGTGGCTCGAAATTTCGACCACGCTTTTGGCACCGCGCGCTCAAAAATCAGCCAAGTTTTCTCTGATCACGCTAGCACCGTGGCTGCAAATTCCGACACGCTGGCAATCGGTGCTCAAAATCGCTGGGCTGTCTTCGACACGTATCTGGCACCGGTGGCCTGCAAATCTCGACCCACGCTGGCACGGCGCCATCTTACTGCTTCAGTCGATCACGCTGGTACATCAATAACTGACCATCGTTTTCAAACGCCGCATGCAAAATCTGGCTAAGTTTTCTGATCACGCTTTTGGCACGTAGCTGAAAATCCGACCACGCTCAGCAACTGCGGCCTGCAATCAAGAAGTTTTCCGATCACGCTTTTGGCACCGCTGCCGTATTTCTCGACCACGCTTTTGGCACCGTGGCCCAAAAATCTGGCTAAGCTCTGATCACGCTTGGCACGTGGGCCAGGGAAATCTCACCCACGCTTTTGGCACCGTGGCTCAAAATCTGGCAAGCTCGATCGCTTTTGCGACACGCGGGCTCAGAAAATCGACCACGCTTGCACCGTGCTCCCAACCGCTAAGCTGCGATCACGCTTTTGGCAATCAGGTGGAGCTGATCGACCACGCTTAATTGGGCGGCTATCTGGCTAAGTTTCTTTGACCACGCCAGCACCGCGCTGAAATTCTGACCACGCTGTTTGCACCGTGGTCGTAACTGACCACGCTTTTGCACCGTGGCTCAAAATCTGGCTAAGTTTTCTCGATCACGCTTTTGGCACCGTGCTGAAAATCTGGACCACGCTTTTTGGCACCGCGAGCTACTGCTGGTTTTCTCGATCACGCTTTTGGCACGTGAGCTGAAATTCTGACGCTACACCGCTGCCATTACTGGCCAAGTTTTCTTGATCACGCTGGCACCGCAGGGCTCAGAAAATCTGGCCAAGTTTTCTGATCACGCTGGCACGCGGCTGAAAAATCTGACACGCTTTTGGCACCGCGGCTAGCAACTGCTAAGTTTTCTGATGCAATCGTGGTCGTGAAATTTCTGACCATCGCCAACATCCTGGCTTAAGTTTTCTGATCACGCTTTGGGCACCGTGGCTCAAAATCCGCTAAGTTTCTCGATCACGCTTTTTGGCACCGTGATTGAAAATCTGACCACGCTTGCACCTCGACAGCTTTTCGATCATCGCTACAAGTGGTTGAAATCTGACCTACGCTTGGCACCGTGGCTCAAAATCTGGCTAAGTTTCGATCAATTTTTGGCACTGCATTGAAATTTGACCACGCTTTGGCACCGCGGGCCAAAATCTGGCTAAGTTTTCCTGACACGCTTTTTGGCACCGTGGTTCTGACCAATGCTGGCACTGCTGCTCAAATTTAGCCACATTTCGCCCATGGCTCCACTTCAGGGCTAAGTTTTCCTCGATCACGCTTTTTGTCACCCGCTTTCTCAAATTCCTATAACGCTTTTTGGCCCGTGACTCCATTTTGGCTAAGTTTGTTACCATGCTACATTTTGGCACCATGGCTTAAAATTTTGTCCAATTGGTACCTTTGTAGCCTCAATGACTAACGCAAAGAAATGATGAAAATTTAGGAATGGTCGAGGGACGAATCAAAGCGACAAGGGCTGAATCTCAGTGGATCGTGGCGGGCAAGGCCATTTTGCCACTTACACCGTCACAGATTTAAGTCGCCCCAAGGATTCAACTCGGGTTGCTCGATGGGAATTGCGCTTCATGGCGCCTTACAAGGCTAATCCGCCTTGCAAGGTTCACCAAGATTTGTCTCCTGGGGCCTAAACCCCCATCGCTGTCGGCAAAACGAACGACGGCGTACGCTGTCGCCCTGATTCGACTTATATGCCTAGGCGCTCAAACTAAATATAATCCAACGAAGTTTCACCATCCTGCTTTTCAACCTCAAGCGCCATGAATCAATCAGGCGAATCAACTGCCTTCCTCGCAGTTGAATTACTATCAGCGACACCTGCCATCGTAGGGTAAAACTAACCGCCCCACGACTCGGCCTAAACCCAGCTCACGCTCCCTATCGCGGGTGAACAATCCAACACTTGGTGAATTCTCGCTTCACAATGATAGGAAGAGCCGACATCGGCGATCAAAAGCAACGCCGCTATGAACGCTTGGCGCCACAAGCCGCTATCCCCGGGGTAACTTTTCCGACACCTCTAGCTTCAAATTCAAATTGTTCAAAGGATCGACAGCCACGCCACCTGCCTCAGATTCGCATCGAAATCAGAATCAAACGAGCTTTTACCCTTTTGTTCCATAATTTCTGTTCGCTGAGCTCATCTTAGACACTTACAAGTATCTTTTTAACAGATGTGCCGCTTCCCAACAACTCCTCCACCCGACAATGTCTTCTCCGTCTCGGATCGACTCAAATTGGCTTCAGCCTTGTCCAAAGAGGGCAAATTGATCCCCGATTCACCTGGTCATAAAATAACGTTAAAAGTAAGGGTATTTCACTTTCGCTGTTTCCAGCTCCCACTTATCCTACACCTCCTGCTCATTTCACAAAGCTCTGACTAGAGTCAAGCTCAACAGGTCTTTTCCTCACATTCCGCCAAGCCTGTCTCTCTTTGGCTAGGTTTCTTTGGATAGTAGATGTGGACAAATTGGGAATCTCTTTCGTTAATCCATTCATGCTACCATCGATGACGAGGCATTCGCTACCTTAAGCAGTCATAGTTACTCCCGCTGCTTACTCCGCTTTGTCAATTTCTTCACTTCACATTCAGTGAATCGCGTAAATCACATCACAATATCCGCAGGACCATCGCATGCTTTGTTTTAATTAAATGCTTGATTCCTTGTCCGCAGTCGGGCCTGAAAGTCGACTGCTCGACGCCTCGGGGAAGAGGGCTCTGGCGGTCTCGCTCTCAATCCGCCTCCCCGACGCAAGACACGCGACGACCCGCCTCGCCACGGGAGCAGCTCGAGCACCCACCCACCGATTGAGCTCGTGACCTGACCCCGTGCTCACCTCAGAGCCAACTTTTCCCCGAGGTTACGGATCCATTTTTGCACGACTTCCTTGCCTACATTGTTCCATCGACCAGAGGCTGTTCACCTTGAGACCGATGGTTATGAGGACGACGACTCCCGCCCTCCGATTTTCAAGTGGCGCACTCGACACCACGCGACGTATGGTGCTTTTTCCAAGGCTGACTTACCCGGCTCGAGCTGCTCTGAGGCGGGCAGGTTGTTAAACAGAAAAGATAACTCTTTTCCGGCCCCCGCCGACGCCTTCCCGACTCCCTAACGCTGCTACCCAGCCACGTTCCTGCTCAGGAATTTTAACCCGACTTTCTGTACGCAGTAAAAGCGCTATCGACGGCTTCCCCTGCCCCTTAGGATCGACTAACCCATCAAGTGCCGCTCACATGGAACCTTTCTTCGGCCTTCAAAGTTCATTTGAATATTTGCTACTACCACCAAGATCCGCACCGACGACCGCTCTCACCGCTCCCCTGGTTTTGCAATGCACCGCGCCTCCTACTCATCTAAGCTCGGGTCCTCGCCTCCGACGCCGGGCCGGTCGCGCTTTAGCGCCATCCATTTTCGGCTAGTTGACGGGCAGCGAGTTGCTACACACTCCTTTGAGCTGACTCGACTTCCATGACCACCGGCGTTGTCTTAATCGACCAACACCCTCATGGGGTCTAGGGCTGCACATTGGGCAATCTGAATCCAGCCTTCATCATCCCAGATCGCGAGCCTCGCTACTCAAAATGGCCCACTTGAGCTCTCGATTCCGTGCGCTGCTCAACAAAGCAGCCACGCCTGGCCCCTACCTATTTAAAGTTTGAATAGGCTCCAGGCCGCGCCCGATGCCCTAATCATCGGGCTTTACCCGATAGAACTCGCCTCACGGCTCCAAATTTATCCTCGAGGGAAACTTCTGAGGAACCACTAAGCTAGACTGGCTCGATTAGTCTTTTCGCCTCTATACCCAAGTCGATCTGAACGATTTCCAGACGTCAGTATCAGCTGCGTGCCTCCACCAGAAGTTTCTCGGCTCTCGCCCCGCCTCGCATAGCTCACCATCTTTTCGGTCCCGACAGATGTTTCACTCAACCCTTCACGTAAGATCGCGCTTTCTGGCAGCTGCGCTGCCTAGCATAAAGGTTCCCTCAATCAGCTTCCTGCCTTACTTAACTTACTCGCCTCGCTGACTCCGACACATGTCGACTCTGGTCCGTGTTTCAAGACTCTGCCGACTGAGTCCACAGCCGACGGAGCTGCCAATAGGCTTAGGCACGCCGAGACGGCGCTACGCCATCCACACTCGTGATGATGACGCCCGCGAGCATTGCGACAGCTCTGCGCGCCACCATCACAATCCGCTGTGCCAATCATCTCCGAAGTCGACGCTGGACCGGCTTTCACCTGCTCCACATCCGACGACATACGATCCGCCTCTATCCGCTCTCTCCCGACAATTTCTCAAAGCACTATTTGACTCTCTTTTCAAAGTCCTTTTCATCTTTCCCTCGCAGATTGCTCGACATCTGCCTCGCCAAGATTTAGCCTCGATCTGAATTCTATCACCTCGACGGGCCGTATTCCCAAACAACCCGATCCGACAGCACTAGGTGCTAGGCTGTGGTCCCAGCACGACTGTTTCACTCCTTTCTGGCGCCCTTCCGACTAGTCTCGGCCCGCCACCGAGACGCCCAGACTAATTCTCGACGCCGAGGCGACCGATTTTCATGGTGGGCTCTTCCTGTCATCATTGCTACATAGGGGAACCCTTGTTAGTTTTTCCTCCGCTTATTGATATGCTTAAACTCAGCGGGAAGCCCGCCACCCGAGGTTCATGGGAGCGTCTGGACGCGGTAGGCTGGGAGTCCGACCTTTGGTTGTCCGCGCGATTGGTCTCGAAAGCATCGTCATCCACCATTTTGTCGCGTCCAGCTGGGCCGCTGGACTCGATTTTTTCAACCAGCCACGAGACGATGCCATGGAGGTCAGCATCCACCCTGCGCACGCACGTGAGGCTGTATTTGGGGTAACGATGTGTGACACCTGTGCAGGCGTGTCCCCTGGCCTAATGGCTTTGCGCTAACTTATGCTCAAAGACTGATGGTTCACTTCGGATTCTGCAATTCACACCAAGCATCGCATTTCGCCACGCTTTCATCGATGCAAGAGCCGAGATATCCGCTGCCGAGAGTCATTTTGTATGTTGTGTGTCGCGGGCGCCATGGGTCGCCCGCCTCCGGCCCGCTAAGATTGCACTTAACAGCGCTGAAGTTCCTGGGCGACGGCCGGCTTGGTTTTGCGGAGGAGGTAGCGCGCGCTTCTCGCCATGCCTGGAGGATCTGGTTTTCACGAGAACAGCCAGCCCGACCTAACTTTCGTCCTCATGACTGAACGGCTTCGAACTTGTCATGAGGCAATCGATAATGATCCTTCCAGTTCACCTACTTGAACCTTGTTACGACTTCTCCTTCCTCTAAATGATAAGGTTCAGTGGACTTCTCACAGCGTCAGGCACGAACCGCCCATCGCCGCCGCATCCGAACACTTCACCGACCATTCAATCTGCAGAGCGACGCGAAGCGCAGCGGGACGTAGGTCAACGCGAGCTGATGACTCGCCACTAGGAATTCCTCGCTGAAGACCAACACTGCAATGATCTATCATCACGATGAAATTTCAAAGATTATCTGCAGCCCTGCCTGGCCAAGGCCATAGACTATGAATACATCTAAGCGGCATCAAGACCCCAGTATTGCCTCAAACTTCCGTGGCCTGCCGCCATAAATTCCTCTAAGAGCCGGGCGTGGGAGGTTACCTCCATAGCTATTTAAATAGGCCGAGGTCTCGCTTCGTAACGAATTAACTGCATTAAATCGCCCCACCAACTAAGAATCCGCCATGCACCACCACCCATAGAATCAAGAAAGAGCTCACCTGTCAACGCCACTATGTCCTGACCTGGTAAAGTTTCCATTTGAGTCACCTGCCGAGGTCTCCACCTCGGTGGTGCCCTTCCGTCAATCCTTTGTTTCAGCCTCAGTACCATACTTTTTGAACCTCAAAGACTTTTGATTTCATAAGGTGCCAGCGGAGTCCTAAAAAGCAATATCCGCTGATCCCTGGTCGGCACGCTTATGGCCGGTGACTAGACTTATCCGATCGCCTTCGAGCCCCCAACTTTCGCTTTGATTAATGAAAACATCTCGCAAATGCTTTTCGCAGCTGTTGCCTTTCATAAATCCAAGAATTTCACCTCTGACTATGAAATGTTTAATGCCCCGACCGTCCTCATCCGATCCGGCCAACACAATAGATCGGGACCCCGTGGTGTTATCCCATGCTAATGTATCCGTGAGCGCAGGCTTGCTTCGAGCACTCTAATTTCTTCAAAGTAACAAAGACCGAGGCACGACCCGCCGCTTGCCAGAGCGATCGCTTCTACAGGACGAGCCGACCTGGCAGAATAATTCGTAGGCGACCGATCGACCCAACCCAAGGTCCAACTACGAGGCTTTTTAACCGCAACAACTTAAATATACGCTTATCGAGCTGAATTACTGCACCAGACTTGCCCTCCAATATCCTCGTTAAGGGATTTAGATCAGACTATTTCCACCACTGCACTCACCCAGCCCTAAGATTGTTATTTATCTGTCACTACCTCCCCGTGTCAGGATTGGGTAATTTGCGCGCCTGCTGCCTTCCTTGACGTGGTACTGCTCGTGCTCCCTCCTGAATCGAACCCTAATTCTCCGTCACCCGCCACCACCATGGTAGGCCACCATCCTACCATCGAAAGTTGATAGGCAGAAATTTGAATGATAAGCGTCGCCGCACAAAGGCCGTCAAATCCGACGGAGTTATCATGAATCATCAAAGCAACAGGCGTGAGCCTCAAGGCCCACCTTTTATCTAATAAATGCATCCCTTCCTTAAGTCGGGTTTGTTGCATCGATAAATCTTCCAGAATTACTACTGCTATCCGAAAGTAAGAGATACCATCAAACAAACTATAATCGATTTAATGAGCCATTCAGCTTTCACAAATCAATTAGTTCATACTTACACATGCATGGCTTAATTTTCAGACAGGCGACTACCGGGCAGGATCAACTGTAGCATTTTCAGCACGACTCAGACGTGGCGCTGGTGTGCCGCCGACGCAGATGGTCGATGCCAGACCTGGCCGTGGCAGGTGTCATTCAAGGCAACCGAGATTGAGAACGCACGGGCACCAGACCCTCGCCGCGATGCAATCGTGATCCAAAGAACAGCCACAACGTGCCGCTGAGCCCGGGCACGGACTGGACGGACTTCGAGATCCGACTCCTGAAGGCCTGAAGGAACGTGAGCGCTATGCAATTCAAACCCACATACCGCTTTTGGTAGGCACACAGAACCGACAAGATGCCCCCAACGCCCATGAGGCTGAAGCGTGACGATGATGATGATGATGCATGTCGACTGCTCGGTGCAATGCTACCTGAGCGCAGCAACAAAAACATCCTCGAGCACAACTCATACGCCTGTTGCTATAACCCAACACTCAATCGAACGAACCACACCCCGCGAATGCCGAGAGGCAGTGCTAGCACAGAGATCCATGTAAGCGCCCAAGCCTGCATCGCTAGGCATGTATGTAGAGACCCCGCTCTAAACAAGAGCAACATGGGGTGCCCACCTAGTCAGTTCCTCTCCACAAAATAAAACCAAAGGGACCGGCTGAGGGTCGCACTAGGAAGAAGAGGCACACCATGCCCATTTTTGCTTTGACAACCAATCCGCCGTCATGGGGGAGGCAGCGCTATAAGAGTCCGATACATTAAACGATGCCACGGGGAGGAGGGCAACGCTACATCATGGTCAAGGAGAAAAGACGCCAGACTGAAACAAGAGGGTGGGGTGGTTTGGGAGAAGAAAAACACGTGCCGAGTGCACGGTGAGGACGGGATGGTGGATGAGAAAAGAGACGCCATGCCGCCGAGCACACGAGGAAGGGATGATGCCCCAACCCCGGCTGGGTTAGATTTTTTAGGAGGAGGGAGGATGGGATGATGCCCCAACCCCGACTGGTTTAGAGTTTGCCAGACGGGGATGATGCCCCAACCCCGACCGGGGTTTAGCCAAGGCCCACAAAGAACACATAAAGCAAGAGTATCGACCCCCAAGAGCCGGGATCCAAGAAAAATCGGCAGGACAAATATAAAATTGAGGGACCATGGATCACAATAGAGGCGCCGCCTAAGCATCAGCTGGGTGTTACCAAGACCAACCCGTGGTTTTTCATCGGCTATGTAAAGATGAGACCGCTGCATTTGCCACGAAGCAGCGTTGCTAGTTGTTGGGTCAGCTGGTGGCACCACCAACCGATTGCAATATCGACAACGAGTAGAACACCCAGCAGGCATGTCGAGTGTATCGCCACCGACAGAGATTTCACGATCACCTGACCTGAAACAAGTGGCAACGCCTGCTTGAGAATTCCTCCATCCGGGGCTCGAGAATCACCTAAGAAAAGGCATCCTGCTCAAGCAGACTAAGCCACGCCCACGAAACCCACAAATTGAGGACGCACTCAAAAATCGGCCGAGTTCGCCAAGATTCTAGCGATGATCAATCCACTAATCACCCAAACCATGGGAAAATAACCTGAGTCACAGCGAGCGTGGAGGAAGTCCCATGGGAAGTCTCCGGCACCAACCACTGGCGTGGCTTGAGCTTAGAGCAGCCCCTATAATAGAGATAATACGCAAAACCAAAATTGTACAAGTTTTGGAAAGAGACATAAGTCCAAAATCGGACCTAGAGGTCGAATTTTGGTGAGATTTTTTGCAGGATTGCTTAGAATAATCATATCTCTTCGTCCACCAAGTTACAGAATTTTTTGACGAGGAATAATTTTAAAAAATTTTAAGTACTAAAATACATAAAATCGGGAAAATGGAAAAGGGTACCTAGAGATCGAATTTTGGCGTAGTTTTTTGCCCAGACAATAATATAATATAATGTGTCCACCAAATACGAAAGCCATTGGATAAGGGATTGATTTTAATGATTTTAACCAAAACTGGCAAAACGCAAAAAAATCCCGAAAATGGAGTGATGAAGGCTCGTCACTGCCTTCCCAATGTCATCAGGTCTAAGAGTATTTTGACACGAAGAGTGCTAAGTTTTACGGCAATGGCTAGTTTCACCAACTTTTGGTCCTTCTTTTTGCACCACGTTTTTGGCCCAATCATTTTGCACCCACATTCAAAATCGACTCAATGCTGTCGCAACATGCGCGTAATCAAAAACCGCTGAAACTTTCTGATCACGCTGGCACCTGGCGAACACCACGCGCTACAAAAATCCGCTAAGCTCGATCACGCTGGCAATCGTGGCTGAAATTCACGACCACGCTTTGCACCGCTGCCTGCAACCGCTAAGTTTTCATCACGCTTTTGGCACCGTGGTGAAATTCTCGACCACGTTGGCACCGTCAAAACTCGCTAAGTTTTGCTGATCACGCTGGCACCGTGTCAAATTCCGACCATCGCAGCACCGCTCAAAATCCTGGCTAAGCTGATCACGCTGCACCGTGGTCTGAAATTTCCGACCACGCTTGCACCGCTCAGAAAATCTGCTAAGTTTTTCCGATCACGCTTGGCACCTCGGGTCTGAAATTCCGACTCGCTTTTGGCACCGTGGCTCCAAAATCTGGGCTAAGTTTTCGATCACGCTTTTTGGCATCGTGGTCAAATTCGACCACTTTGCACCGCTGCCCTATCTGCTAAAGCTTTTCTCTGATCACGCTTTGTGGCACCGCTCGAAATCGACCATCGCTGCTTAAACTGAGGCTCAAAATCCGGCTAAGTTTCTCTGATCACGCCAATGCGTGGCTCAAAATCCGACGTCGCTTTGGCACCATGCCGCTTAAACCGCTCAAGTTTTCTGATCACGCTCTGGCACCGCACGTGGGTCGCACCGACCATCACGCTTTTGGCACCGCGGCTCAAAAATCTGGCTAAGCTTTTCGATCACGCTTTAAGCACCGCGTCGAAAATCTGACCACGCTTTAAAGACATGGCTCAAAATCCGCTTAAGTTTCTCCGATCGCGCTTTTAAGACTGCCAATAATCTCGACTCACGCTTTTGGCAACCGGGTCTCGCTCACTGCTAAGTTTTCTCGATCACTGCCAGGCACCGGCTGGATCTGACCAGCACCGCGGGCTCGTAACTCACAGGCTTCGATCACGTTTGGCTAAGCACGGTGGCTGAAAACCACCACGTGGGCACATGCGGCTATCCGCTAAGCTCGATCACGACTGGCACCGCTGGCTGAAATTCCTCGACCATCGCTCGCACCGTGGCTGAAAATCTGACCACGCTTTGGCACCGTGGGCTCGAAAATCCGCTGAAGTTTTCTCGATCACGCTTTTGGCACCGCGGGCTGAAAAATCTGACCACGCTTTTGGCACCGCGGCTAAAAATCTGGCTAAGCTCGATCACGCTGGCACCGCGGGCTGAAATTCTCGACCACGCTTTTGGCACCGCTGGCTTAAAAACTGCTAAGCTCGATCATCGCTGGCACCGCGGCTCAAAAATCTCGCTAAGTTTTCTGATCACGCTTTTGGCACCGTGGCTGAAAACTGACCACGCTTTTGGCACCCTGCTGCAACCGCTAAGTTTTCTGATCACGCTGGCAATCGCGGGTTGAAATTCTGACCATCGTTTAGCACCGCTGGGCTAAAAATCATGCTAAGTTTTCTCTGATCACGCTTTGTGGCACCGGTCGCACCCGCTGTTTTCGATCACGCTGGCACCGTGGGTCGGTAACTGACCACGCTGGCACCGCTGGCCAGCACCGCTGTCTGATCACGCTGGCCTGGTGAAATTTCGACCATGTTGGCACCGTGGCTCGAAAACTGCCGGCTGCTCGATCACGCTGGCACCCCTGTGGTCGACATCGTTGCACATCACTGCCCGACATCCGCTAAGTTTTCCTCGACGTTTTGGCACCGGCTAGAACTGACCACGCTTTGGCACCTGCTGCTAAATTTAGCCACATTTTTGGCCCATGGGCTCAATTTCCGGCTAAGTTTTTCGATCACGCTTTTTGTCACCGCTTCAAATTCTATAACGTTTTTGGTCTCGCGACTCATTTTTGGCTAAGTTTGTTACCATGCTACATTTTTGGCACCATGGTTTAAAATTTTGCTCCACTGCACTCTGTAGCCTCAATGACTCGAACGCAAAGAGAAATGATGAAAATTTAGGAATGGTCGAGGACCTAATCAAAGCCGACAAGCGGTCAATCTCGATCGTGGCGTTAAGGCCACTGCCACTTACAATACCCCGTCACAGACATTTAAGTCGTCTGCAAAGGATTCAACTCGTCGCTCGATGGGAATTGCTTTTCATGGCGCCTTACAAGGCTAATCACAAGGTTCACCAACTATGACGCAATTTTGGCCTAAACTCTCATCGCCGTCGGGCAAACGAACGACGGCGATTGCCGCTTCTAGCCTTAGACTGACCTCAGCGTCACCATAACTAACGCATCTAGTTTCATAACGGGGTTTTCAACCAAGCGACGACCAATTGTGCGACCAATCTGCCTTCAGACTAGGTTGAATTACTATCAAGCGACACCTGCCATCGCAGGTAAACTAACTGGCCTCACGACGGCCTAAACCCAGCCCACGCTCCCTATCGGGTGAACAATCCAACACTTGGTGAATTCCCCGCTCACAACGATAGGGAAGAGCCGACATCGAAGGATCAAAAAGCAACGTCACATGAACGCTATCGCCACAAGCCGCTTATCCCCGTGGTAACTTTTTCCGACACTCTAGTTTTCAAATTCGGAAGGTCTAAAGGATCGATAGCTACGCCACTGTTCGCTCAGATCTGACTGAAATCAGAATCAAACGAGCTTTTACCCTTTGTTCCACACGAGATTTCTGTTCTCGCTGAGCTCATCTTAGACACTCAGTATCTTTTAATCAGTATGTGCCTCGCCCAAACTCTCCCCACCCGACAATGTCTTCTCCGCCCGGATCGACCAAATCAAGCCAGCCTTTGTCCGAGAAGGGGCTCCGCCTCCGATTCACCTGAATAAGAATAACGTTAAAAGTCGATTTCATTTCCGCTGTTTCAGCTCCCACTTATCCTACACCTGCTCTCAAGTCATTTCACAAAGTCTGACCAGAGTCAAGCTCAACAGGTCGTCTTTCCCTCAGCTGATTCCGCCAAGCCCTGTCTCCCTTTGGCTGGTTTCGCTTGGATAAGATGATGAGGACAGCTGTGGTTCCATCCACGCATACGACGAGTATCTGCCACCTAATTAAGAGATGTGCATAGTTAGCTGGCTTACAGCGCGCGCTCAAGCGTCAATTTCTTCACTTCAGACACTCCGCAGCACCGGGTGCGTAAATCATAGCATGCCAACATCCGCAGGACCATCGCAATGCTTTGTGTTGCACTAAACGCCGGATTCTTTGTCCGCACGCTCTGAAGTCGATCACGTCGACGCTCGGGGGAAAGCAGGGCCCCTCAGCGGGCCTGCTCCCATCCGCCTCCCCCGACCGCATCGCGATTTGACCCGCTTCCGTCATGAGCAAAGCCTCGAGCAGCCCACGACAGTCGATTTGCCCGGATCTGGACCTGCGTGTTCACCAGAGCTAATCCTTTTCCCCGAGGTTACTATTGATCCATTTCTGCGACTTTCCCTTGGCCTTCACATTTGTTCCGATCGACCGCAGGTCGCTCACCTTGAGACTCGATGAGCTATAAGCACGACCCATGGAGGCACTCTGTCCTCCTGATTGCGAGCCAAGACCGACACGACGCAGGGCGTCATCAAGCGATACTTGGTTGCACGAAAGATAATCACGACTAACGCTGTAATTTTAACCATTCCTTGTACACAGAAAGCGCTTATCAGACGGCTTGCCCCTTAGATCGACTAACCCATGTGCAAGTGCCGCTCACCTGAACTTCCTTCTACTTCTTCAAAGTTTCTCATTTGAATATTTGCTACTACCACCAAGATTCAAGACCCACCCATCGCTTCTCCGCCCGGCTCACGCCTGGTTTTGCAGCGACCGCGCCTCCTACTCATCGCCGGTCCTTGCCCCGACCTGGCGTATAGGTCAAGGCTTTAGCGCCATCCATTTTGGGCTAGTTGATTCACATGAGTTGTTACACACTCCTAGCGGATTTGACTTCCATGACCACCGCCCCGCTGTTTTAATCGACCAACACTTTGTGGGTCTAGGTTAGCCTAAGCAGTTGGGCACCGTATAGCTTCCGTTCATCCCATCGCGCTCGCTTACCAAAAATGGCCCACTTGAGCTCGATCCGGCGCGGCTCAACAAAGCAGCCACGCCTGCCCTACCTATTTAAAGTCTGAACAGTCGAGGCGCGCCCGATGCCTCTAATCATTGACACTCGATAGAATCCGCCTCACGGCCCAAATTATCCCGAGGAAACTTCGAGGAACCAGGCTACTGGACGCTTCATTAGTCTTTCGCCTCTATACCGACGAACGATTGCGGCCTCCACCGAGTTTCTCAAGCCGCCAGTATAGTTCACCATCTTTCGTCCCGAGTGTATGCTTCACTCAACTCCTTCATGTAAGATCAGGGCGGCCGGTGGTGCTGCCCACAGATAAAAGGTTCCACCAATCACCCCTTGCGCTATTGTTACGCCTGCTGACTCGCACATGTCCGACTTTGGTCCGGTTTCAAGATCGGCCGAATGGGAGCCCACAGCCGACGGAGCGCCAGTGCTTAGGCACGCTGAGACGCGCCATCCACACAATCGTGATGATGACGCCTCCGCGAGCATTTCCGACAGCTCCTCGTAAGCCGCCACCATCACAATCCATGCTCGCCACGTCACCGTCGAAGTCGATCGCACGGGACCGGCTTTCACTGCTCTCACATCCGACGCCGACATCGCCGCATCCGCCTCCCTCCCGACAATCAAGCACTATTTGACTCCCTTTCAAAGTCCTTTCATCTTTCCCTCACGCAGATTGCTCACCATCTGCCTCGCCAAAGATTTAGCCTGACTCCGAATTTACCGCCCGACGTGGGCTGCATTCCCAAACAACCCGATCGCCACGCCACAGAGGGCGCGAAGGTCCAGGGCACTACTGGCTCACTTCGCGCTTCTTCCGTGGGACTTGGGTCTTGGCCCGCCATCGAGGACGCCAGAATTACACTCCGACGCCGAGGGCGACCCGATTCATGGCGGGCTCTTCCTGCTTCGCCACAACATTAGGAATCCTTGTTAGTTTTTCCTCCTTATCGATATAAACTAACCAACCGTAGCCACCGACCTCGAGGTCTGAGCGCCCGCGACGCGTGGCTCCTGAGTCCGACTTGGCCGTCCTGCACATCAATCTCGAGACGCTCACCCACTATTTCAGCGATTTAGCCGGGTCATGGACCATTAACCCAGCCAGACGATGTCACGGAGGTCAACATCCACCTCGCACGCAAAACGTAGCGCTTGCATTGGGTAACTATTGCGATTAAACCCAGTGTCCCGCCTAATTGCTTCTAAGCAAGAAACTCATGCTCAAAGACTCATGGTTCACCTGATTCTGCACCACACCAACACGTGATTTCACGTTTCACCGACGCAAAGCCGAGATATCCGCCGAGCAGATCATTTCAGCAGAAGTCAAGACAGACTCCTAACAGCTCGAGTTCCTCGGCGCACGGTCACGGTATTGGCTCAGCGAGACTGAAGCGACCATCCCGCCACTTCTAAGCCTGGGAGATCTGGCCAAGTTCGAGAACGCCTCCCCGAGCCAGCCCCGATCGAATCATGTCCTGCGATGAACTAAGCTCACTTGGCCGAACTTGTTGCCGCAGGCAACGATAATGATCTCTTCCGTTGTGTTCACTCTACTTCTGAACCTCTGTTATTTATCTCTTTCCTCTAGAACGATAAGGTCTCAGTGGACTTCTCACAACGCTGCGCACGAACCGCCCACGCAGCAATCCCAACACTTCAACCCGACTACTCAACCCAGGAGCGACGGCTGTGTACAAAGCATATCGTGAAGCCAACTCTAGCCGATAACTTCAACTACTAGAATTCCTCGTAAGACCAACAACCGCAATGATCCATCCCCATCACGCATGAAATTTCAAAGATTTCAAAGTCCCGCTCTGCCAAGGCTATATACTCGTTGAATACATCGCCAGAAGGCGCCTTTAACATCAGCAATACGTAACTGAACGAAGTAACAG
>JAENHJ010000359.1:0-102970 GCA_025330945.1 Mucuna pruriens | reverse complement strand
CATGTCACTCTGGGAATCGCCATGTCACGTTAGAAGATCGCGTAGGGGTAGAATAGGATCTTTCCTGATGTGATTACGTAGTTACATGTCCACGTCGTGTATATGGGAAGAGGTATGCGCTTTGCTGAGGTTCGTTTTTGGAATTCACTCTAATACACTTCATTTACTCCATCTCCTCGCCTCAATCCACTCAATTCTCCCGGTGGTGCACGGTGCTAGTAGTGGCGTTCTCGATTGAGGAAGTGTGAGGTCAGAGACTTCGAGGCCAGAAATGCCGAGGAGGGACATGATCAAATTGTGACAGCTCACGGTGGAGCTAATCCTCAGCGCTTCAAGCTAACGGAGGTGAACCACCACCTCAAACCATAGCGTCGTTGGGAAGATGGATCCACTCTGAACTTCAGGACCCTTTGTGTTTGTATTCAAAGATTTTCTATTAATCAATTCCATTCGCATTTTCCTTATTTCGGTTCCTTTCTCTGTCTTTAATTCGCGAAAGTGAATCGCGATTGCATTTGAGTGAACAATGTTAATAAGCGATTGGGCTGGTTTAACTAATTTGTGGTGATCATTTAAGATTGTTAATAAAGAGAACAAAATCGTCACTTACTGCACATGATGAGGTAGCGATTGGGTAATTCCTCGGTATGGCAATGGGCGAATGTTTAGCGATCGTCCTAGGACTATGGGCTGAAAGTGGAGTGTGGAATCTGGAGACTTGAGCAATGGAGACGAACATGAGCTGATTATATAATAATAATAATAGATAGCATGTGATAGTATATATGTTCTTGCATTACAAAGTCTTAGTTGCCTTTCACCCTTGCTCCAACCCCCTATTCTTTGCTTTCCCAAGTGCAGGAGCAGAGCGATCCCGTCTCTGTGGCGTCTATCTACGATAGCAGAGACCAAGAATCGATGGGTTGGAGAATGAGATCACTGACCATTGCCAAGGCAGTAGACCTCTGCATCTCAAATTCTACTAGTTACTTGACAGCAATTCCTGATTGAACACAGCTGTGTCGCGAGGAAGAATGACCTAGGGGTTAAGGTATACTATAGTTAGCTTTAGT
This sequence comes from Mucuna pruriens, assembly GCA_025330945.1. NCBI lineage: Eukaryota > Viridiplantae > Streptophyta > Magnoliopsida > Fabales > Fabaceae > Mucuna > Mucuna pruriens. Next base: position 101,897 of record JAENHJ010000359.1, on the reverse strand, counting down.
TATTTGATAATGGCGTAAAACGACTGAGCAATGCAATCAAATTAGGCGTTCATGATGACGCAAGTTCTTTTGTGTCTTTGTGTGTCTTGAAGTTTAAGTGAGGTCGAGTCAGAATACGTAAAGTGTAGTAATGCGTCAAGATTGGTCTTGAGTCTTTTGAACTTGTCATATGTACATGCTATTTTGTTTATGGATCCTAAATAAAAGATATGACATCTTGTTTGCATGAGTGCTAATTTGATTGCACTTTTTAGGTATGCCGTTCACGTAATTCCGTTGGTTAGTTGAGTTGATAGTTGTAGTTTCAATTCTGCATTCACTCTTTCCAAATACTATTTCTAACTCAGTTTTTCGCATAATATGTACAATGCATGACTAGGAGTAGCACTGACCCATTGTATGTTTTTGACCCAGAGATAGAATTAACTTTACGAGATTACTTAAAAATTAGAACTACTGCAATAAATACTAGTATCAATATAGATCATGTAGCTGACTACAACCAGTTTTACATTAACAACTTTGTTTCTAGTTCTAACGCCTTTGCGAGTAATCAGGACGAATGGGAGAACAATAGGATGCTGAAGGAATTAGCCACTCCACGTGGTGTATCAACCTTGGTGCATCAATACCCACAGCTGGAGCCAGCTCAAACATACGAGTTAAAATCTGGTCTTATACACTCGTTGCCTAAGTTTCACGGTCTTGCAGGAGAAGACCCCACAAGCATTTAAAAGAATTCCATGTGGTCTTTCTACAATGAGGCCGCAAGGGATATCGGAAGACTACATCAAAATGAAGGCATTCCATTCTCCCTGATGGAGCAGCGAAGGATTGGCTGTATCTTCAGCCAGTACTTTTCAATAATTGGACATGAAGCGCAACTTTCGGAGTAGTTCTTTTTCCGCATCCCCGCATCAAGGCCCATTAGAAAGGAAATATGTGGGATAAGGCAACATCTGAGAGAGACACCGCACGAGTACTGGGAGAGGTTCAACAAACTTTGTGCCACTGTCCACATCATCAGATCAACGAACAGTTCTTTATCAGTATTTTTTATGAAGGATTATCGTTGATGGACGGATATGATAGACGCACCCAGTGGCGGGGCTACGATGGATAAAACACCGGCCGGTAGCGGCATCGATTTCCAATATGGCAAGCAATACACAGCAATTTGGGATCGGAGGGCCAAATCGACCACGGATGGTGAGTGAAATCGGTGCAGCTTCAATCAGAGGTTGAGAATCACCGACCGAGTTAACATCATTGGTGAGACAACTTCCGTTGGGCAACCCAACCAGCCATGGCAGCAAAAGTATGTGGCATATGTACTTCCGTAGAGCACTTTAATTGATATGTGCCCCATTTCTCCAAGAAATTGAGTCGGACCAGCCAGGGAAAATGTTGGAGCCATAAGGTGGATTTCAGTGCTGGGGAAGCAGCCCCGTATCAGAAGAATCGGCCATTCGATAACCAAGAACGGGAAGATGACCATTTCGGCCAGGACCGAATCAAGGACCATATGTAACCCACAATTCGGATCCACACCGAGGACTATCAAAAGGCGTGCAGGTTATCAACAGCCGGCCCATGAATACCAAACACCACCTTTCCAAAGAAGAACAACGGTAAGAGAATGCCTACTCCGGGCAACTCTCCTTCTCTTGAAGACCTGATGAAAAGCGACCCAGCTTGACAACCAAAGTTCCAACAATCTGTGAGCTCCAGCCAATTTCTGTTCAGCAGAACATGACTGCCACCATCCAGGGACCTCAAAACCAGATTGACAGCTAGCTAACACCGGCCAATACGATTCGGGATCTAGCAACCTTCCCTCTCAAACCATTCCAAATCCGGAGGTAACGCCGGTGTAAGTCACTCTTCGAAGTGGAAAGAACTACCTCAACCTACATTGGGCGGTGAGCCGAGATCAAAGAAGCCGAGCTCCGAGGTCAAATGCCGACTTACGGTCTACGGCCAGAAACAACTATCCCATTGCGTTTCCATCTCGGACCACTTGCAAGAAAGCCAGCAGTCGGATGAAGAATTGTTGAAGATGTTAGTAAGGTGGAAATCAATATTCCACTCTCGATGCTATTAAACGGGTCCCATTGGCACGCAAAATTCTCAAGGAATTGTGTGTACACAAAAGGAGAAAAAATAAAGGGGAGCAAGGAAATCGGAGGTGTGGTGTCGCTCGACACAGAATGGAGCAATCACTACAAGTGCCTCAGCTCTGCCCGAAAAAATGCAAAGACCACAGGTCTTTTCGGTCCCATGCACCATCGGCGAATGCACTTTTTGCCAATGCCATGTTGGACACAGGAGCCTCAATTAATGTCATGCCCACATCAATCTACAGGTCCCTCGAATTTTGGTGACTTGGAACCCACAGGATGACCATTCAGTATAGCAAACAGAGTATTGTCGGCCCCACAGGAGTTCGAGGATGTTCTCGCCCAAGTCAATGAACTAATATTTCCAGTTGATTTTACGTGCTAGACATGGAAGATGAAACATCCGGAAGGAATCCACCTTAATTTTGGGAAGACCTTTCATGATGACAGCCAAAACAAAGATTGACGTGTATGCAGGACGCCATCCATGGAATTCGGTGACCTTGGTGCAATTGAATATTTTCGAAGCCATGGAAACGCACCCAACCGAAGACCACTCTCTCTTTGGCATTGATATACTTGATGAACTAGTTGAAGAATATCTTCAAATAAATGGCGATGGTGAAAACATTGAAGAAGCGAGAATGATGATGAAAGCAGCTGCCCAGAGTTATAGATGAAGAGGCCGACTATGAAGAAGTACAAGACCTCTCCAACTCGAGGACAATCATAGTGATGTTGCTGACTTGGCCTTTAAAGTGGAACTGTCCCAGAATTATTAGACCAAGTCTACAAAGACAGAACACTGGAGTATTCAAATGGTGCAAAAACAAATTGGGCCGAAGCTGAAAAAAAGTCTTCCATTGCACACTTAGCGACAATTTTACGGCCCGCGAATGAGTCCAGCCAAACGAGTCAATGAAAAGTCGAGCCGACAAGCTTGCCGAGACCGTCTCGACCACGTAAGACCTAACTCATCTTGTGGCAAAAATAAAGAGTCCATCCGGACCCAGACTCGGAAAGGAACAACTTTAAAGCTATCACCGACTCTGTCCGGCAATAGCCAAAACCATGAAGTCGAGCCTACTGGCAAACAAGGGCAAATCATGTCAGCACACAGGGCCCGATCAAGATCAAGTCGGCCACTCGGATCCAACCTCGAAACGACAAATCTCCATCACCGTCGCCACCCATAGATTTAAAAACATTTAAGTCATCTAAAATATGCCTACTTGGATAAAAGCACAGAACTCCCTTATCATTGCTAGCAATCTCAACCGAGAGCAAGAAGACAAATTAGCTGGAGGTCTTAAGGCAACATAAGAAGGCAATAGGGTGGAAGCTTTCTGACCTTCCTGGCATAAACCCTCCATCTGCATGCATAGAATATTAATGGAGGAGAAAAATCAAACCCATAAGGCAGCCGCAAAGAAGACTGAATCCGACACTCACCGGACGTGGTTAAAAAGGAAGTCACGAAGCTCCTTGCTGCGGGAATCATCTACCCCATCTCGGATAGCCAATGGGTGAGCCCATTGCAAGTGGTGCCAAAGAAGTCCGGGATGACTGTCATGAAGAATCAGCCAGGATGAGCTGGTGCCAACAAGGATTCAGAACAGTTGGCGAGTGTGCATTGATTACATGAAGATTGAATCAAGCAACTTCGCAAGGATCCTCTGCCTTTCATTGACCAAATGCTTGAAAAATTAGCGGGGAGATCCTATTATCGCTTGATGGATTCTCGGGCTACATGCAAATTCATATAGCCCCCCAAGATCAACATAAGACAACCTTTACCTGCCCGTTTGGTACCTTTGCGTACACACGCGTGCCATTTGGCCTCTGCAATGCTCCGAGCACATTTCAACGTTGCATGCTGAGCATCTTCTCGGACTTGCTGCAGGACTGCATGGAGGTATTCATGGATGACTTCACGGTATATGCCGATTCATTTGATGCATGCCTGGTAATCTATCAAAGTGTTAAAGAGATGCATTGACACAAATCTTGTGCTCAATTTTGAAAAAATGTCACTTCATGGTGACTGAAGGAATAGTGTTGGGACACCTGGTCTCCAACAGGGGCATCGAGGTAGACAAAGCAAAGATAGATATCATTACTTCCTTCCAAACCCCACTTGCGGGAGGTTCGCTCATTCCTAGGTCACGCAGGCTTTTACAGAGATTCATCAAAATTTCAAGTAAACTTGCCTTGCCTCTGTCAAGCTGCTACAGAAAGGATGTGGAATTCCACTTTGACCGGCCCTCAATATGGAAGCATTTGAGGAGTGAAGAGAAGACTCACATCCGCACCTATTCTGCAAGCACCAGGATTGGGACCTTCCTTTGAATTAATGTGTGATGCATCCAACTTCGGCATTTGGGAGCCGTTCTCGGCCAAAGAGCTCGAGCCGCCAACCAAAGGCACGTGGTAGCCTATGCATCCGAACTATGGATCCGGCCCAACAAAACTACACAACAAGCGAGAAGGAGCTCTTGGCAATAGTTTTGCCGTGGACAAATTCGTTCCTACCTTCTGGTTCCAAGATAATTGTGTTCTCGACCATGCCGCCTTGAGGTACTTGTCAAGAAGCCCGATGCTAAGCCAAGACTGATTAGGTGGATGCTTCTTCTTCAAGAATTCAACCTGGAAATCAGAGACAAGAAAGGTGTTGAGAATTACAGAAGCAGATCATCCGGCACTGAGAAAGAAAAGCGTTTAACGGATGCCTATCCGAGACGAGTTCCCTGATGAGCACTTGCTACATATTAAAAACGTCTCCACCATGGTTTGCTGACATTTGTAATTTTGTTGTAGCATCACGGTTTCCACCAGAGGCATCTCGGGCATACAAAGATAAACTTCGAAGCGATGCCAAATACTACATTTGGGATGATCCTACCTTTGGAGACTATGCAAGGACAAGGTCATCCAAGTAGTGCATTCCCCAAGCCGAGTTCAATTCGGTTCTCCGGTTTGCCACTCGGCACTTTGGAGGCGGTCACTATGGATCAACTCGGACTGCCAGGAAAGTACTAGATCAGGTTTTACTGGCCAACTATCTTCAGGGGACATGAATTCGTCTCCACCCTGCGAGAGTTGCCAAAAAAGCAGGAGTGGCCATGAACAAAAGGCATGAAATGCCCCAAAGACCCATCGAATTCTGTGAAATTTTTTTGATGTCCGGGGAATAGATTTCATGGGACCATTCCCGAGTCTCAATGGTTACTCATACATTCTGCTGGCCGTGGACTATGTATCCAAATGGGTAGAAGCCGTTGCCACCAGAACCAATGATTCAAGAGTGGTTGTGGACTTTCTTAAGTCCAATATTTTCTGCAGGTTCGGTGTGCCAAAAGCACTCATAAGTGACCAAGGCAGTCACTTCTGTAACAAAGCTATGGCTTCCCTTCTTCAAAAATATGGAGTAGCACACAGAATTGCTACTGCCTACCACCCGCAAACAAATGGCCAAGCAGAAGTGTTCAACAGGGAAATCAAGCAAACACTGCAAAAGATGACCAATCCCAGCAGGAAGGACTGAGCCGCCTCCTTGAGGATGCTTTCTGGGCACATAGAACCGCATACGGACACCTTTAGGGATGTCTCCCTCAGGATTGTTTTCGCAAAGCCTGTCACCTTCCCCGGAGCTAGAACATAGAGCATACTTGGGCTGTTAAGCGCAAATCTGGCCTATGACCAAGCAGGGAGCAGAGAAAATTTCAGCTGCAAGAGCTAGATGAACTCCGCTTGGAAGCATATGAAAACTCCAGGATCTACAAGCATAAAATCAAGCGATTCCATGACCAGCAGATCTTGAGAAAAGAATTCCGAGTTGGCCAGAAAAGTCCTCTTGTTTAACTCACGCCTCAAGCTCATTGCAGGTAAACTACGTTCTAGATGGGATGGGCCTTTTGTTATCACTAATGTGTTTGCCCATGGTGCAGTACAGCTAAAAGATGAACACAGCAACAGCACCTTCCAGGTCAATGGGCATCAGATTAAGCCATTCCATGAAGGTCCAGCGCCTATCACTCATGACATGGAGATAATATCATTGATGGAACCAGCATCTCCAGATGATCCTGCCTCGCATTGAGGACAATGCAGATTTTAAGTGTGGGGGGGGATAAATATACAGTCATCCCAACTGCTGTGTCTGAACTCTGTTCCCACTCTCCTGAACTCTGCTAATTTTTAAATTTTTATTTTGTTGATGTTTCCTTTCAGTTGCGTCGTTTCATTTTTAAAAAAAATCTGTCATGTTTTTCAATAAAAGCTGCCTAAGCCGAGTCCATGCCGGTTCTGTGCCATCTCGGCCGGATCTGGAACATCTTCAGCCTGGCAGAGTTTCAATTTTGTCATTTATCTTTAATCTTTCCTCCTAATCAGAATTTCCAAGTGAACGGTCAAAAGTAAAATTGTTTTGAAAAGAATCTTGAACTAGCTTCTGAAAGTTTAAATAAGTCAGTCGGAAGTAACTCTACAACTGGGGCAAGAGATTTCTCTAGCTTGAGGGAAATGAAACTTTTGTGCTCTAGTCAATAGTTGATTAAGAATCTAAGAAGGAACCCTTGTGTCGGAGCAAATACAACCTGTGTGAGATTTTGAGCCTTGAAAACATTGATGGCTTACATCTTGCCATTTCTCTTCTTTTTCTAGTGTGATTTTTGCATTTATGACAACTGCATATTCTACATTTTGCCTTAACTCTCTGGATACAACTGTTCTCACATGCAGGAATGACATGATCTAGGCCATGTTTCTTATAAGCCCTGAGCCAAATAAAGCCTACCTAAACAAATGTGTCTGTTGTTTACCCCTGCTTGAGCCTAATATAACCATTCTTCCTAAACAGCTCACTATAAGCCAAGGCCAGAAAAACCATGAATCAACCTCACCCCAAGAGCGAGAGGAGCTTTGGAATTGTTTTGGGGAGTAAGTCATGATCAAGTGTGGGGGAACTCCAGGAAGCAAAAAGGTTGTTCAGCACCCTAAGGCTCGAAAATGCAAGAAAAAGAATAAAAGCGAAAGAAAGAAAGTAAAGAGAAAAAGAGGAAGCAGCAGCTGAAAATCTGAGCTGAAACGGACAAAGAGAGAAATAGCTGCATAAAAGTAAATAAAAGAAAAGAACAGAAAATGAGCTGGCAACAGCAAGAAGGAGGAATTGACAGCATTCTGGGTTATCCCTCAGGCTGATAAAGCTTACTCCCCATTGCTCCTCTCTTCCTCGTGGGTCCTGAAGCTAGTTTGCCCATATTCTATCATACCCGTAACCCAGCCTCGCTACAAGCCGAAAAGAAGTCCTAATGATCATAACTGTGTGTTTTTGCAGATGTACGAAGAGAGATTCGCCAAAGTATGGTAATATCAGTTCCATGAATGTTGAGTGTAAAGACAAGCCCAGACACGTGAGAAATGAGGGAGTTATTTGTCTAAAAGAGAGCTCTGTCACTCTTGGTTACCTTCTCTTAATTGCAGGTCATGAATTTGCCTAGAGCGCGGAAGGAGTAATTTCCGAATTGTTAGAGTATCTCGATCTCAGAGTGAATGAGTACTGACTCTATCTCGGTTGAACTGAAGGAAGCCAAGTGAAAAATTCTTTTCTGTCTTTAAAAATTTCCCTTGTTGATTTTCATTTTATTTTGCCCAGGAGTGCAAAAAAAAAGTGTGGGGGTGTGATGAGTCACAATTTATGCATCTTTTAGACACCTAAGAAGGAGGTTTGCAAGACTATTCTGTGCTTAAGAAGGATTGTTAGCTAAGATTCATTCTATGGGTTTGAATACAGAGAAAACGCAAAATCTGTGTTAAATCAGATTTCTTAGCTAATAAAAGTGTCAATCCCTCTTCTACACAGGTCAAGCCGAGTTGACCGGGGTCAACAAAAGGAGTCTCAGCCGAAATGAAGTCATCCTGATCAGACCAACCCCATCTCGGCCAGACCAAGGTCGTCTCGAAACCCATGCCCAGCAGCCCAAAGAGCCCAGCAAAGTGGCCCAAATGTATTGACCACATCAGCCTATCCTGCTCGGTGGCCATCTCAAAATTAGCTTCAGTTGCCATGTCACTCCTAGAGATCTACCATGTCACGTTAGAAGATCCGCATAGGGGTAGAATAGGATCTTTCACAATGTAATTCTGTTGGGATTCGTTAGGATTAGCATATCACAGCTCGTGTATATATAGGAAGAGCTGTGCACTTTTTACATGTTCTGTTTTTGAATTCACTCCTAATACACTTCATTTACTCCATCTCCTCGCCCTCATCCTTCCATTCCTGGTGGTGTACGGTGCTGTATTGGTATTTCTCTCGATTGAGGAAGTGCAGGTCTGAGACTGGGAAGCCGAAGTCTGCCCGAGGGGATCGATCGGGCTGGCGGCCGCACTGGTGGAGCTGATCCTCAGCGCTCAGGCTAACGGAGGTGAACCACCACCATCAACCATGGCGATCGTCGTGGAAGATGGATCCATCTAAACTCAAGACCACTGTGTTTGTATTCTGTTTCTATTAATCAATCCCATTACGCATTTCTTCTCTTGGTTCCCTTCCTCTTCTTTAATTCACGAATTGAATCGCGATTGCATTTGAGATGTGAACAATGTTAAGCTAAGCCGATTGGAACTGGTTTAACTAATATAGTAGGTAATCATTTAACGATTGTTGATTGAGAATCTAAAATCAGCTCTGCACTTAATCCCTGCCAACTGATGAGGTAGCGATTGCGTAATTCCTCGGTATGGCAATGGACGAATGTTTGGCGATTGTCATAAGACTACCAAAGGCTGATATGGACTGAGAACTGGAGTGTAGAATCTGGACTGGACTTGAACTAATGGAACTGAACATGAATACAGTTGTATAATAATAATAATAGATAACTAGTAACAGTAGTATATGTTTACTGCATTCGTAGTCTTAGTTTACCTTCTGCTTTACTTGCTCTCCAGCCCCCCCTTGTTTACTGCTTTCTAAGTCTGAGACAGAGATAGTCCATCTCTGTAGCGTCTGTCTGCACTCAGCCGAAACCAAGCCGGATTGTCTCTACCGGGATCATCTCGGCTCAGTCTCTGCCGAGAGCTACTCGGCCAATTGCCGAGACGAGCCGGTATCTTACACTTAGATTCAACTACTGTTCGCATCACACCAATTCACAACTGAACACACTGTGTCCTTGAGAAGAATGACCTAGGGTTAGCTATACTATAGTTAGCTTTAGTTATTTGATAAGCGCGTAAAACGACTGTAAAAACGCACATCATCACCATGCTAGTTTGACATACCTGTCCTTCCAAAATTGTACGTCTACCGTAGCGGCTCGCACTTGTATTTCGGCCTCGTCCGCGATATCTTGGCATCTTTACTTCCAGCTTTCTAGGGTCCGTTTTAGCTCCTCGAGCTATGACCTTGCCTCATCAATCTTTCCTCGGCCCTCGACCAAAGCTAGTAAACCGGATCGCCTCTGGTTTTGTAGGTGCTCCTTCGAAAGCTTGGCTGCCCTTAATTCTTCCTCGAGCAGACGTGTCCTTTCTCGGAGGGCGCGCGTCTCATCCTCCCTTTCTGCGTCTCTGGCCTTGAGGGTTGCCATAGTCTTTTCCAGCTGCTCTTTCTCGGCCACCAGTTGATCACGTTCTGCCTTGCTTGAGCACATTTCCTGGTCGGCGGCTTTTAGGCACTGGCCTATTTTCAAGCGACTATCCTTCTCTGCTTGGGCTTTCTTACTAAATTAAATTCGTCGGCCGCCTTTCCGTCGTGCCTCTTCTAAAAATTGTTTCAGTTTTCTCTTCAACGTTCCCGTTCTGTTTTCATCACATTCGGGGTACCTTGGAGTGCTTCGACTTGGAGCGTTTCCTGTATCTCATAAACCTGGGTTGCTTGGTCTTGATGTTGGATACTCCCCCAAGGCAGGCCCACGAGGTGGACGCGTTGCTCGAGCCAGGCTCTATACTCTGGTGAGGCCCCACAACTTCTAGTTCGCCACGTTGCCCCTTGCCTAACGACGCGAGTCCAGGCCTGTCGGATTTTCCTGTGATGTTCTCCCCTGTGGGCTTGCATACTCTCCACCCAGAAGGGGGTGAGAACTTCCTGGATGGGGCTCGAAACCATGGGGAACCCGGCCTGTCGGGCGGTTAGCTCTGGGTTATATGGCCCCCTGAGTTCCGAGGAGGGGGACATTGGGGTATTCCCCACAGCTGGTGATCATCTCTTGTCTTTCATTCCAGGCGGGGTACCAACGAATTGTTCTTTCAGTGGCCTCCCCTAGCTGTTTTACCCACTGCTCCTTAGTCATTTTCTTTACGCAGCTCCACTTGAAATCTTCTACCGGGCAAGCAGTCTTGGTTTTGCATTGGAAGAGGTGGGCGGTTAGCCACAAGTAGAACAGGGGGGTGCAGCATCTAAGGTTCCCCGCCTTCCGCCCACTGCAGTAGCTGAGTGTGTGGTAGGTGTTAGCTAGGAGGGCCATGGTGGGTTTTCCCCTCTGTCCTTTTTAGCCAAGAATGCCTCTATGGCTGCGAGGTCGATGTAGGGAAATAGCACCACCCCGTAGAGGAGCAAGCCCAGTACGTCTATCATGGCGTCCCAATCCTGTTCTTCCTGAAACTGGAGCAGTCTTTCCTCTACGTATACCCTGGGTATCCCTTCTATGCCGTTGCGGTTCCTTTTCCGCTCAGCCATTTCCGTGTCCGACACCCTTAGTAACTTGGCGATGGTGGCCCAAGACGGGCGTTGGCCTTGATGGAAGTAAAGTGGGGATTCGGTCAGTGGTAATCCCGTTAATCACTCATATTCTTCCAAGGTTGGCGCCATCTGGAAGTCCTTAAAGGTGAAGCACCGTATCGGTGGGTCGTAATACTGGGCGAGGGCCTCTAATGCGGCTGGCTGAGTTTCAACCTCTAGTAGGCTCAGAAGGTTGCCGTGGAGATTCTCAAAGCGCCTGCGCCATGGGCCTTTCAAGCAGCTGCCCCAATAGCGAAGTGTTTGGACATTTGGCGCCTTGGCCTGGACGTGCTGAGGTGGTCTAGCCCAATACTGTGACCCTGCTTCCATTATCTGAAATTTCCGTGATCAATGTATCATGATGCATGATTTTTGTTTGTTTTTCATTTCGGTTTTTTTTGTTTTGTATGAGATGCATGCATGGTGGGTTAGTGTGAGGGTTTCTATTCGGGCCGATTCCATTTCGGTTCTGTTAGCCGGTTCCAATTCGATTTTGCTTGGTTGTCCCTTAATCAGTCATACGGTCGGATGGGCTACGTCCCTCCCCTCTCTCTGGGGTCTTTCTAATCATTCTCACCAACAGGTTCTTGGGTCTATAGACCTTCCCTGGGGGGCGGTACCATGGATAGGATAGATTTCCCAGAACATGATTACCCCCCTAGGATGGTCAGCCCCAAGTGGAACTATCGCGATCCCCAGTACTAAGACACCTCTAGTATGGAGATCACTACACATTCCTCTCTCCCTGACTCACAGGCCTGGGAATAAGGCCCCTCTCATTCACATCTCACCCCACTCTGCCCATGCAAACCCCACAGTATCATGATGACGGTGTTTAGTCGTCTATCCTAGAGTTATGCAGGCAGTACATAAAAGAGAAAAACCATGCATGAGATGTGCTGAAATATAACAAAAGAAAATCGGTCCCTTGGCCTATCTGGTCTCTCCCTCACGCTAGCCTGTCAGGGCTCAACTCTCAACATAAGGGAATCCCCAGTGGAGTCGCCATCTGTCACAACCTAAATTGTGACGTCTGACGGGGTGGGCCGAAACCGAGTCGGCCAGGTGGGAGTCGCCACCGGCGTTTTGGTTTAGGGAACGCCAGGAAACCTGGTGGGAAGGTTGGTCTTGGATCTGAGAGGTGGGTTCGGGAGTTGGTTACACGCTAGGGCAGAGGAAGCACCTCAGCATGCCTATCACTTGATAGTTACCCTTTGGCTAGCTATATGGGGAGAGGGATGATGCTCGGACTCGGGTTGTGTCTTGGGATGGAGGAGGTTTAGGTGAGATATTCTGGGTTTAGGATTTGAGATTTGACTTGATAGGGGTGTGCCCCCTGGCCTACCTCGGCTCACAGAGGATTCAAAAGTCCACGTAGTTACGGTTGGGGAGTTTGGGTTCTTTAGTGGAAGGTGAGTTTAGGAGGAGAGGGGCGGCTCGTCCCTCTCGGCTCTGTCGGGCCAGGTTGGTTCGGTTTATGGGTGTTCGGGTTGGGGACCAAGCCGAGGCTGCACCGGCTTGGCTCTGCTATGGAAGGGATCGAGTCGGCCCATCAAGCGTGGCCGAGGCCGAGTCCGCTTCGGTGGGAAGGCGAGGTGGTGAGGCTCGGGTCATGGCGTCAAGGGTCCCAGGCCGAGATGGATTCGGCCCAGCCACGTAGCAAGGTGGGGGGATTTAGGCACGAGATGGGCAACGGGACTCTAACCTGGGGCGATGCAAGGGTTGAATTAGAATACTAACCTCGTGTTCTGGAGATGGTGGACGTGTCTTCCCCTGCCTTAGTCCGACGTCGATCCTCTCTTTCGCCCACAGATTCTCCTTTTCGTTTCTTCTTGGCCGTCAACTTTTCTGGCTTGTCTCCTGTTGTTCTTTCTCTTGATTACCCTCGCTAGCGTTCTCGCTCTCTCTCTCTTTGCTTGTCACTTTCTTTTTTTTCTTTCATCTTGGGGCTTTATATAGAGGCAGGGGTCAGATAACAACCAAATCCCAAGATTCTCTCCGATATTATCCTCTCCCTTCTTTCTATTTCTTTCCACTCCGCTCAGGGTCCAGGGATGAGACTCGATCCAAGCATAGATCGAGTCAAGCATAATCGAGTCAAGCATAGACGAGTCAAGCGTGGACTTCAGTGGTCATTGGTCGTGCGGGAATGGCGAAATTTAGAAATGGGCCGAATTTGGGAAAGGCTAACGACGTTAAATTTCCGGACAATTTTTGTCTTCTGAGATGTTATAAACAATATTACATAATATTGAATAAGGAAGCTTTATTTATACAATATTACATAATATTGAACAAAGAAGCTTTATTTAACCAAATTGTTGCTTATATTTTAAAAATTTTAAATATATTTTTCACACTTTAAATTTAAGTCAACTTTAATATTAGTATCTTAAATTAATTTTTTAATTATTTAAAAATTATTACTTGTAGTTTTTCAATATAGACTTCGCTAGAGAAGTTTTTCACGCAAAGACTCTAATTTATAGAGTCAATTAGGAAACAAATTATGACATTAGTTCGTCATATTTGCTATGTAAGAAACACCTTATCTCTAATATGGTTCAAGTCTAAAGAATAAAAATAATTTTTAAAATGTAGAAACTAAAATATAAATTTGAAATATTAAAAAAAAATTGACATAAATTTAAAAGAGAAAACATATTTAAACCTCTTCTAAATTAACACGAAAAGCTAAAAAAAGGTAATGCAATAAGTAATATATTAATGCATAAAATCCGTACACCAGCCATATATTTTATAATGGAATACGTTGATTGATAAAACAAAATAATTAACAAATGACAATTTTAAGATTTTAAAAACATGTAAATTTGAATCCTATCACCTTCGATAAATATAAAAAAAAATTAGTCTCGTTCCATTAAAGTGAGATAAGTGTGAAAAAGAGAGAACAAAAGGAAAGAAAAATTGAAAGAGAAAGAAAATGAGAAATATTATGATTACTGATAGAAAAGGAGACAAAAACAGATTGAATGCAAAAGGAATCAAAGAGAAAGTAACGACAGAAAATCATAGTTGACTATAATACCAAATGTTAATTTTATGCTTTCAATTCAAATAGCTTATACTACACATTGGTTGTGCCTCAAATTTTAAGTTAGCTACTTTTCTTTCTTCCAAGAGCAACTATTCTATGATTTAACTCAAATTAGCATGTTGAAAGTCGGATAGAATGCAACGCTTCTAGTAGACGATATAAAAACCCTTTATGAAACAATTAAATTACTGCATTTAAATGAAAAAGTTTCCTCCAATATGTCAGCAAACAAAATTTCACTGAGATTTAATATCAACTTATCAAGTAAATGATGTTTCTTTTCTAACAAAAAATAAACTCGGAAGGGAAATTTCTGAGCCGAGGGGAAGATAAACTAATGCTTTAACAGCACGGAATCAATATCACTTGTCAAAAGCTACTCCCAGCCAGTAGCAGGAACAGTTTGGACTGCAGGCACAGCAGCAACCTGTGGAGCTGGTGCTGGAACAGACTCACCCCAATCTCCTGTACCTGTAAGAGGAACATCAGTCAAAAAAATGGTGATAACATAAATTTCAAAAGAACTACTAAAACTGTAAATAGAAAGGGTATATGTGCCCCATCATCATATCACTGCATCAAAGATTCTCTTATCTTTGTTGGCCAGAGGGGGAGAGGGAACACTATTGCAACATAAGAATGAGGTATTGACTGGCACATTGTGAAGTTGGATACCAGTAGTATTTTTGTATACTATTGTAGGGTGAACAGAAAATTGGATTATTTCAAGTTCAAATCTAGATATAAATGTTTTAATTTAATAAACACAGGCTATAAATGACAAAGCTGAACTTATTCAAACATCATCATAAGAACAAGGCATATAAAACTTAGTCTAGCATCATCATCAATCAAGGATCCAAAAATCAATTCAATAATTCATACCAGCTGCTTCTGGGGTCCAGTTAGTAGGAACTGCTGGGATTGGTTGTGGAGCTTCTTCAGTCCAGGGTTGATCGACTGTAGCAGGCCATTGGCCAGCAGCATTGAAGTCTGAAATGGCAAAATCTTGGGCAGGTGGTGCTTCATCTTCCTCTTGTTGCTTGGCCTCCTCGGGTTCTCTATAGAAGAATAAATCCACCTGCATACAAAAAAATGAGATAATTATTAATCTAAGAACATGCAGGAAACCCCCAAATAATACTAATTTCTTACAAGACAGACATCTACTAACAGACTGAATCTTCTCAAGAGCTATAAAACAACCACCATTCTATTCAAAAAGGCAACAAGTATTTTACCATTATATCCCACTTATGCCCTGGACGAATAGTACCCCGCATCTGCAGCACCATCCTAGCTAATAGCCAAAAGAGACAACCAATGCTATGTTTCCCCTTATTATTGGCAGGAATCCCAACATCAACATACCGCATTGGAGAATCAGTATCACAAAAAGCAATAGTCGGAATATTTCCAAGAGCACCTTCCTTGATAGGCTGCACATAAATCAATAACATAAGGCAAATTGTAGCTGAACAGGCATAAAATAACAAAAACAATTACTGTCAGAAATTTCAAACCAACACTTAACCAAAACATCCTCGACAGTTAAAAGTCAAACTATATAACTCCTCAATACACCTGCAATACTTTCCAGTTCTAACTTCTAAAGAGGTAATAACCTGATGATCTGTTCTTGGATCAGTTAGAATTAGAAGACGAGGCTCATTGTAGGATGTCTGCAACTGATTAGTGAATGTTCCGGGAGTGTGCCTTCCTGCAATCGCATGAGCACCAGTGTATTGAGCAAACTTAAGAACTGCCCTCTGACCATAAGGCCTGGCCGACTGAACAATTATGTCCTGTGGATTCTCAATGGCCACAATAATCCTTGCAGCAAGCTGGAGCTTCTCCCATGTCTTGCCAAGGTTAATTATGTATATACCTGAAAAACCATAACCACAAAAATCAACAAAATCTCCAAAATGTTCCATTTTAGTAGCAAGAGGAAACCTTCATAACAGTGCTGAAAAAGAAAAACATCAGAAAGACTACCCTTAAAAAATTCTAATTAGTAATTAAATCAACCCTCTGAATCACTGCTTGATAAAACTTCACCTATATATCATGGTCATGCAAAGTTCACATCCAATTACTAATAAAACAGAGAAACAACTAAGTTGTACACACAAAAGAAAACATATTTCAGAATTTAATATTAAAAATCCGTATAATTATCAAAAAGCAGAGATCTCTGGTCTTTTCAATAGTTTTCTAAATTTAGATCACTAAATAAAATACACATGGCACTATGATGAGGCTTCTGAGGTATCTAGAATTCTACATTTGAGTGATTACATACAGTTACATGAGTTTAATTGGAACATAGGAATGATGTATTAAAATTAAACTTAGTTACGTTTTACGCACACAAACATATTCAATTATATATATAAAAAAAAAATAAGAACGCGGCAAATGGAGTCACTGTTTCAAAATAAAATATAAATAAATAAATATATAAAATAAAAGCAGGAATTGTGAATTGAAGAGTGACCGTCGGTGCGGCGCTTGAAGACATAGCGTTCCATTTGGAAGTCGCAGTTTTTGGTGCCGAGGTGAACGTCGGCGGCGAGCATCATCTGGATGTCCGCCTCCTTCTGCGACAGCTGGCGCGACGGAGCGGCATCGGAATCGGCGGCGATCATGGCTCCGGGAGGCAGGAGAGGTGGTGTTGGTACTGCTAGTGTTGTTGATGTGCACACTGAAAATTTGAGGAAACTAGGGCTTCTAAAGGTTCTATGCTATTATGGAAATGGGTGAGAGAGGACAAAACCCTTATTTATAGTGTCCTTTCAGCATTTACTGGTTTACATTTGGGCTTTAAGGTCATTTCCACCAGTGCCCATGATTTTCTCAAACCCCATTTTTCTTCTTACTCCCCAATTTTTTGTAATTATTAAAATGACGAAACTGTCCCTGTGTATTCAAATCCCCTCCTCTCCCGGTTTTGCACCCCTTCGCTTGCCGTTGGTGAGTTCGTCCATTTGTTCCTTTGTCTGATGCTTTGTCTGATGCTTGCTCGGTAGGTTGAACATTTCTTTTAGGTTTCCTTTTTTTTTTTTAACTTGTGGAGGTAATAAAAACAAGTCATTTCATTGTGTATATTGGCTTGACATTCAGCAAAAACTTTTTTTCATTGGGTATGCTTATTTCCTTGCCCCCACCCTTTTATTGTCTTGATTATTTCATTTTATTGTTGCTTTTATAGTGGGTGATGTTGTGTGTTTTAAATGAAGACAGGAGTCCACAACTTGACCAAAATTAATGGTAAACATGTTACAATTTTATCATGATATTAATTTATTTATAATTTTTTTTTGCAAATATAAGCTATTAGAATACATGATTGCATTGCAACATATGGAAGGAGAATGCAAGTATTTGATATGTGTTGCTATTAACAGCAATATACTAAGTAATTGGCTATTGAAAATTCCTTCACTCAGTGAGCGTCTTTCATCCAAAACTAGGTGAATTCGATGTATGAAAGTATTTGTGTTTATTAGAGAAATCATGTGTTCTTTCATTTTTGCGAATTTCTTGTTATTTTTTTTTATTAAGAAGCACATGTTCTACATAGTAAGGTAAAGTTTATGATCTTATCTGAACTACACAGTTGTTACATAAAACTATGATAGGTTTGTGCTTTTTCAGGTGTGTCTAGAAATTAGAGTAAGAGTTTTAGTAGTTGAGAACAATTTTGGCCCACGGAGAGCACTTTTTAAGAAGCAATCTTTAAGTGCTTAATTTTTAAAAAAAAAAAAAAGTAAAAAGTGGTTTGGTTCATTTTTATTTGTTAAATTTGTTAACATAGAAAGCCACATAAAAAGTAAGCTATGTTTACGTAGAGCTATTGCGAAAACAAATGAAATCAACTTTGAATAGGCACAATTTGCATACTTCAACAACAAAAGTTACACTGCAATCTAAAATCTTCAACAAGGGGAATAATTGAACTTTTGTAAACCATGAATATATTCTTATCTCATTATAATATAAATTATAAAACCAAAATTTGATAATTTGCAAACTACTAGTATGAGTCCAAAGGCAGCAATATGCACACATTGAGCTGACATGCATAATCCATGATGTCTTGAAGTGGAATTTGAGTAATTCATCATATGTACAAGTTATCCCATATTGAACAAAACATATACTTAAGTAAATAAATCAAACAATGTAACTTGAAATAAAAATTAAGAAAATAAACATTGATTTGTAAAATACAACGTTGAAAAACTAAGAGAAAACATTAAAAAGACTAATACAAGGTTTATAAAATCTCAAGCATTAAGATGTTGGACAAATAAAATTTGGATAACTAATTTAAGATATCAAAGCAACCACACTTTAATCTAATATCTATTAACAATGTCATCTAAAAAACTAAACCCATAAACATAAAAACTAGTCATTAAGGGAATAAAAGAAACAGTGTATTGATTGCATTAATTATACAATTTCTAATCTCCCTTTTTATAGGATAACTGTCAACTACCTAAAGATATTATAACTAATAACAAATTAAAAGATACCTATATAACATGCGATATCCTAATGAGATATTTAAATATTTGTAACCACTTAATCTAATAAGATATTTAGATATTCGTAACCTCTTAATAAGTTAGCTACCATATCTTATCAAATATTTACAATATCTCCAACATTCCCCATCAAGTTGGTAAATGAATATCAATCATTCCTAACTTGTCATTTAGTTCTTGAAATCTAGTTGTAGGGAGCCCTTTGATGAAAACATCTGCCACTTGGAGCCCTCTCCAACATTCCCCATCAAGTTGGTAAATGAATATCAATCATTCCTAACTTGTCATTGAGTTCTTGAAATCTAGTTGTAGGGAGCCCTTTGATGAAAACATCTGCCACTTGGAGCCCTGTAGGAACATATGTTGTGACTATAAGTCTGTTGTCTAACTTCTCTTTAATGAAGTGTCTGTCAATCTCAATGTGCTTTGTCCTATCGTGTTGGACTGGATTATGGGCAATACTCATAGCTGAGTTGTTGTCACAAAACAACTTTATAGGTCCCTCATATTTTACTTTGAGATCATCAAGAATAATCTCCATCCACATTCATTCACATATACCATATGTCATGACTCGAAATTCTGCTTCTGCACTAGATCGAGCAACCACATTTTGCTTCTTGCTCCTCCAAGTTACTAAATTTCCTCCCAGAAACATACAATATCCGAAGGTGGATTTTCTATCCACAACCGATTCTGCATAGTCTACATTTGTATATATATCCATGGACAATGTTTCTTCTTTTCTAAACAACAGTCTTTTTCTTGGACTTGCCTTCAAATACTAAGGATCCTTTCAACTACCTGAAGGTGCCTTTCCCTAGGATCATGTATAAATTGGCTGATCACACTAACAACATAGGCAATATCTAACCTAGTGTGGGATAAGTAGATCAATTTTTCCACCAATCTTTGATATTGAGACTTCTCTATGATTGGACTTTCCTCACACCCAATCTTATGGTTTTGTTCAATAGGTACCTCTAAGCTCTTGCATCCCAATTTTCTTGTTTCTTTGAAGAGATCGAGTACATACTTCATTTGGGAGATAAAGATACCTTGTTTGGAATATGCAACCTCAATCCCAAGGAAGTATTTCAACTTTCCTAACTCTTTTATTTCAAATTGTGTTGCCAACTTTTCTTTCAAAGTTAGTTTTTCAATCTCGTCATCACTTGTAACAATCATATTGTCTACATAGACTAGGAGAAGGGTAAGTTTACCATCAGGAGAATGTTTTATAAAAAGAGTATGATCACCTTGACTCTACCTGTATCCTAGGGATATCATGGCTTGAGCAAATCTTCCAAACCATGCTCGGGGAGACTATTTAAGTCCATACAATGCCTTTTTGAGTATGCATACCTTGTTCTTCTCATTATGAGAATAAAATCCTGGGGAATCTCCATGTAGACTTCTCCTAGGTCTCCATGAAGGAAGGCATTTTTAACATCAAACTGTTGCAAGTTCCAGCTAAAGTGGGCGGCTAAGGAAATAATAACTCTTACCGTGTTCATTTTTGCTATAGGGGGCAAATGTTTCCTCATAATCTATTCCATAAGTTTGTGTATACCCTTTAGCAACCAATCTTGCTTTGTATCACTCAAGGGTCCCATCAGATTTATACTTCACAGTGTATACCATCTACAACCTACAACTCTTTTGTCTTTGGGTCTATCAACAATCTCCCAAGTTGAGTTTTTCTAACATCTCTTCTTTCATTGCTTGAACCTAAATCTCATCTTTCAAAGCTTCCTATATTGATGTAGGTGTTTTGATTGCATCAATAACAACAATAAAACTTTGATATTGTACAAGAGATGGTTAGTACACACGAATTCAAAAGTAGGATATTTGACACATTATCGTTTCCCTTTCCTCAAACAATAGGCATGTCATTAGTAACCTCCTAAATAGAGTTATCAAGAATAATTACCTCCAACTCAGATAATTAGACTTGCTCCTCAATGGAGTTATCAGGGATACTTACATCTGGCTCAGACATTTGGACTTACTCTAGGACCAGAGTGAGTTTCGTGACTTCTTGAACTTGAACTTGAACATCCTAAGTAGGAAAAGGTAATGACTCGATGACAAACTTGACTTCTAGATAACTCTCCCTCTAAAGTGGAGGACAAATAAAGTATGATTGTGTTTCATAAAAAGTAACATCCATTAAGACAAAGAACCTACAACTCGGAGGATGATAACACTTAAAACCATTTTATTTGAGCGATAACCAATGAAAACACATTTGACAACTCTAGGATCTAACTTCCCATGATGTGGATCATGAGAGTGGACAAAGGCAACACATCCAAAAACACGACTTGGTAAGCTTAATATTAGGGAGAAGAAGGAAAGAAGGATAACATATGTTTAATTGAACTAATACTGTTTAAAACTCAAGTGGGTGACCTATTGATGAGATAGGTGGCAATTGGGACAACTTCTCCCTAATATACATTAGGGACAAATATTTGAAAGAGGAGGGCTCTAGCAACCTCAAAGAGGTGACGATTTTTCCTTTCTACAACCCTATTTTGTTAGGGAGTATTCACACACGTCAGTTCATGAACCACACCATTATTTTTAAGAAACTTGGAGAACTCAATATTTACAAATTCGGTACAATTGTATGACCATAGTCTTTTAATGGATTTATTAAATTGATTTTGGACAAGACGGGAAAAATCAACAAATATTTGACAAATCTCATATTTATGTTTTATAAGAAATATCCAGTCACACGGGTACAATTATCAATAAACGATACAAACCACTTAGTCTCCGATATAGAGTTACTAGCTGACCCCCACACATCAAAATGAATGAGGTCAAAAGGTTCAAGACTTTTATTATTATTAGGAGAAAATGTTGCACGATGGTGCTTTGAAAACTGGAAAATATCACACTTAAAGGACTTGACGACTCTTTTGTAAATAAATGTGGAAACATTGTCTTAAGTAACCTAAATAGTGGATGTCCAAGACGTACATGGTAAAGCCAAATTTGAGAAGCTGCCCAAGTTTCTGAGGTTGCCCATTGAATAGAAGGCAATTCTTCCTAATTGATGTTGTTACCTCTCTTTGTATGTTGTAAGTAGTATAATCCACCCTGCTCTTTAGAAACTCCAATTGTCCTCCCTATTGTAAGTTCTTGAATAACACAATGAGAACGAAAAAATGTCACTGAACAGTTCCAATCTTGTATAAGTTTATGAATGAAGATAAGGTTGTTAGCTAGTTTTTGAACATGAAGAACATTGTATAGAGATAAAGAGGAGTGAAGTTGGATGTTGCCAGATCCAGCAATAGGAACATGATCTCCATTAGCAATAGTAATGAGGTGTTTTTGGATACTTTAAGGTATGATGTAAAATATGAAGGAAATGGGGTCATATGATCTGTTGCCCCAAAATCAAGGATCCAGATGCTTTGTGGAACTAAACTAGAAATATTAAAGGAACTCTTACCATTCATAGTCAAACCACATAAGCTAAGAGACTTACTTGTTGAGTTTAGGAGGGCTTGAAGGCGATCCATCTCCTCTTTACTTAAGGCTTGAATATCCTGGTCAAGTTGCGAGATAGAAGGATGTTCAACTACATTCTCCTTATAGGAGGTTGTTTGATTCACCTACATTTGAGTTGAGCCTTTATTTCCACCCATTCGCTCAAGAACTTTTTCCTTTTCATAACGCTTATAGCAGGTATACTTGGTATGTCCTGATCGTTTGCAATACGTATAGTATTCTCCATGATTACTCTTTGTGAAGGGTTTTCCTTCGGAGGTTGATCTTTTTATAGGACCTTTTCCTGTTACCATTGCAGAACCTGTGTTGGAGTTTCCTTTATCAAGCATGACTAGTTGTTGGGTTTCTTCACTCCACACAATAAAAAATACCTCAGACAAAGAGGAAAGCTTCTTCTTACCTAGAATCTAAACTCGAATAGGATCGTATTCAAAATTCAAGCCATGAAGGAACTTAAAGATTCTCCCCTTTCAACGAGTCCAGTGTATGCAATAGAATCAGCTTTGCACATCTTCAATCCTTGGTACTGGTCCAACTCGATCCATAACCCATTCAGAGTCCCATAGTACTCTATTACGGAGAGGGTTCCTTGTATAGAGTTGAAGATTTTTCTTTCAATATCATGGCAAGCAGTAGAGTCCTTTTTCATTGAATATGTTTCAATGAGATTCTCCCATATCTCACGATGGAGGAATAGAACATATAATTTCAACTTATTTCCAAAGTCATAGAGTTCCATAGACATGTCATGATGAGAGAATCTTCATCATTCCATGCTTCTAACTTTGGGTCATCTCTATGTGGGTTGTTTCCTTCAATATGACTCAACTTCTTGTGCCCTTTAAGAGTAGTACGAATATACTGTACCAATTGTAGATAATTGCGGTCGTCAAGGCGATAAGAATTTACCAAATTTGGAAGTTCATTAGGTCCTAAGGTAATGACTTTGTCTTTTGTCATTATCACCGATAGTTAGGAACAACAAAGAGGATTTTGACTAGTCTTGAACCGACGTATGAGTCTCGTTAGAGGGTAGCAGTTCACTGAAGTGAGTCAGTGGAAACAAAGCTTCCAAGATCTGGAGCTGTAATACCAAATTGGAAGTAAAAGAAATTGTGTATTGATTGAATTAATTATACAATTTCTAATTCCCTTTTTATAGGGTAAATGTCAACTACCTAAAAATATTATAATTAATAACAAATTGAAAGGTACCTAGATAATATGTGATATTCACGATCTCCTAAAGAGATATTTAAATATTTGTAACCACTTAATCTAATAAGATATTTAGATGTTTGTAACCTCTTGATAAATTACCTACCATATCTTATCAGATATTTATAATATTTCCAACACACTGCAAGGGGAATAATTGAACTTTTGTAAACCATGAATATATTCTTATCTCATTATAATATAAATTATCAAACCCAAATTTGATAATTTGCAAACTACTAGTATGAGTCCAAAGGCAGCAATATGCACACATTGAGCTGACATTCATCATCGATGATGTCTTGAAGTGGAATTTGAGTAATTCATCATATGTACAAGTTATCCCATATTGAACAAACCATATACTTAATTAAATAAATCAAACAATGTAACTTGAAATAAAAATTAAGAAAATAAACATTGATTTGTAAAGTACAACGTTGAAAAACTAAGAGAAAACATTACAAAGACTAATACAAGTTTTGTAAAATCTCAAGCATTAAGATGTTGGACAAATAAAATTTCGAGAACTAATTTAAGATATCAAAGGGACCATACTTTAATCTAATATCTATTAACAATGCCATGTAAAAAACTAAACCCAGAAACATAAAAACTAGTCATTAAAGGAATAAAACATTTAAAGAAACTTACGTTCGAAGTTGCTAATTAGACATCTTGACCATCTTCAATAAACTGACTCACATCTAAGAGATTATCAGCCTACATCATGCAACCAAGTATATTCATTTAACATAACAAAATATGCATTTGAAAATTTCCACTGATAAAGTGTATTTTTAGAAAATATATTGCTGAAATTATAAGTAATCAAGTTTGTAATTCTTATGGGTTATTTGTTTATGTCATTCTAACGTGACACTACTGCTATTAAATGTGGATTGACTTGTATAGTACCCATGCTAGTATAGGCTAATGATTTATTCTTATAGGACTTCACTTTTAGTAGAAAACACATCAAACCCAGTTGGATCTAAGGTGACTCCAGTTATAGTTTCGCAACTCTACTTGAACTGAACACTTTGGGGATTTCACTTGCCCGCATTGACTTAAAATTTCTTAAACAACAAATTATAACCACATGCACCACTCATCATAGCGATGTATTTTCCATCTGTTCATCAAGATGCAGGAAGAAAGCTTCCTTCACTTGAGAACACAAAACATTCACTATTTACAAATAGAAGGGTAACTTAAACAACCATATTTGGAAATAGAAGTCATTAAAATTAGAAATCCCATGAATTTTCAATAACAACCAAGAAATTAGTTATATTACTATCACATGTGAGTTTTCTAGATTGGACTAAATGCAAGATTTTAAATTCTTATGTACATGTCCTTGACATGGTATAGGTATAAAATGATGGTTTATTGCTTGTATTTCCTCATTGTTTGTTCAGTTGCATAACCTGAAAAAATCGACAATTCTTTGCTTATATGTAGACTTCTTTTTTTTTTATATTTTTTTAATCTCTTTCTATTTAGTGATTATGCTACAGTTTATGGAAATTAATCTTCTCTTTGTCTCCAAATTCATATTGGTTATTCCTATTTTTACCAATTTATACACTAGTAGATGTTTATATGTTTCCAATATGCATGTTTGAGAAAGGTTATTGGAGTTTGTATGAGAAACATAAACTCAATGTTCAAGAACACATACCCTCCAACAAAGTGGCTTTTTGCATTGTCTGGTCTTGCCTACCTCCCCCGTTACTGGTTAGTTAGATGTGTAGAACATGGTAACATTTTTGTGAAATTCAATTGAATAACGTACCTACAGTTTCATCAACACAAATTATACAAATGGATAGCCTAAATGCAAAACTCATCGACATATCACACAAATTCAGACAAAATCTAAGCTAGTCAACCATATTTCTATTTCATCTCTAAATTACATTTGAGATTCAATTTTTGGAAAGTTAACAAAAAAAACATAATGATTCTTGATTGGCCATCATGTTTTACTTGCATAGAAGACCACATCAAGAGTAACTAAAGGAAACAAGAATCACACAAAAAGGAGTTGAATTATGTGTGTGATTTTTAAACACTTTTGAAAATGTAAGACAGCTATAAGTTCAAAAACATTGTCCAAAATTGGATCGTCTAAAAGGTGCAAGAACAAAACAAAGATAAGGAGGATAAAAGCAACACATAGATTTATCTTAGTTCACTCTTCCACAAGAGCTACGTCTAGTCCTTTTAACAAGAAGGATTTTCCACTAAATCAACAAAACTTTACAATCAAGTATTATCAAAACCTATACAAAACTTGTAATCACCTTGATTACAAACAACCAAAATATTCTTTGTCACTTAGCCTCTTTAGGCTATCACAAAAAGTAAGAGTTTTATAAAAGAAATAACTCACTAGGTGAGCATACATTAATTCAAAATAGAGCTTAAACTTTGCTTAACAAAGAAAATACAAGATAAGATCAAAGCTATAACACTTAGAAAAAAATTTATAAGATTTTTCAAAAACGTCATGCAAAGGCATTGGTCACTTGCTTTTTTTTTTTTTGTTTTAGACTTTAATTCTTGTACGAGCGTTCTCGTGTATTGTTATTCTTCTTCGAGGAGGATATATAGAAGTGGAAAAGAAAGTTGTTGTTCTGCATGAAGAGAGAGAAGTATCTTTGCATTAAATGTCAAAAATAGTCTTTTTGTAGAGTTGTGGCAGAGCTTTTGTCTTCTTTTGAGGATAGAGAAAAAGTGTAGTAGAAAAGTTGTTTTCTTTTTCCATAAACATGTTTCCTTTGACTGATATGTAGAAACATATTTTTCTTATTCCCTTTTTGTAAAAGCTTTGATCAAAACACTTCTTTATTAGAGTTGACTTGTTCCTTCAAAGCTTGATAAGGAAAACCTTTATTCTCTAAAACACAAAGCACAATAGTAGCAAGCATATAAAGAGAATGGAACGTTTCAAAACGTTCTTAATAATATCAAGATATAAGATATATGATATACGATATATGATATGAGATATAAGATATATAAGTTAAAAAACAATTTTCACAATAATATCAATGTTAAAAGTGAAATGTCCTTTTTTATGTGTTTGGACGAAGTGTTGGAATAAAAGTATATGCGTCCAAAATGATCAAAATGTTTTGATGATAATAAACGTTACGAAAATGAATAATATATTATGATTAATCATTATTCTCTATATTTTAGAAGAATTACAGGTTATTGGAGTAAAGATTGGAACACATTCGTTCAAGGGAAAATGATTTAAAATAAAAGTTAACCTATTGCGTCCATAAGGAGCTCATCATTCAAAGGATGTACTTAGTGTCCATAACGGGACTCAGCATCGAAAGACATGCTCAACATCCATTGAGTCACTCGCTGTCCAAAGAACATTCCCAACATCCATAGAATACTCATCCTCTAAAGGACATATTCTATGTCTATAGAGACGCTCACTGCCAAAAGATGTACTCAGCATCCATAGAGGGAATCAACGACCAAAAATGTAGTCAATGGTCCATAGAAGAGCTCAGCATCCATAGACGTGGTGATCATATAAAGAGGGACTTATCATCCAAAGGTCGTATTCACCATCCAAAAAAAGACATATCGTCCAAAGGATGTATTCACTACCCCAAAGGGGACTCAACGTTCTAAGGGCGTGCTCACCATTCAAAGAAGGACTCATCGTCCAATACTATAGCTCATCATCCAATACTAGAGCTACCATTCAAGAAGTATCTTTCGAAGAGCATAGAGAGTTATTTAAGTTATCTAACTTATCACGTGAACCATTTCTTTCAAATATACAACTTGAAATCATGATCCAACATTCAAATTCTACCTAATGCATTATTATGAGAAAATGGCAATTTCAAATTGACAAAGGGTTGCATGAAGTTTTGTTTATTATAAGTCAATTCTTCAACTAGATCATGACTCCCATGAAGCTTCCTTTCTCATCAACAAAAGATAGAACGTTAAAATTAAAAGAAGTTTAGTCTTTCTTTAACAAAATCTTCTTTGTCTTTAAAAAAAAGAGGAGTCCCAAAAGCTCTACAAAAGCTCTATAGACATCAGAACTACAACATTTAATGCTAACTCAACCACTCCTTATGCAGAAACAACTTTCAAAATTCTACCTGCTATACAAAGGAAGATTGATCAAGATTGGAGAATAGAGGGAACAATAACGAGAAATGTAAAAGAACGTGAAAAAGAAAGATTAAGTGATATACTATAAAGTTACTTTGTACAACTCTCTCATTCTTTATCTATAAAGCTTACTTTGCTTGGCAAAGCTAAGTCTTCTATATTTTATTGTAATATGCTTATTACGTGAGTATAGTTTGTTGTAAAAGCTCATTTAGTTGGTATGATAGCCTGAAGAGGCTAAGTGACAAAAAAATACTTGGTTTTCTTGTAATTAGGTAGATTGCAAGGGTTGGAATACCTAGAGGGGGTAGAGAATATTTGGTTTTCTTGTAATCAATTAGATTATAAGGCTTGTAATACCTAGAGAGGTAGAGAATACTTATTTGTAAGTCAAGAAGACTTAGTGGAATTCCTTCGTGTTGAAGGGATTGGACATAGCTTTCTTGAAAGAGTAAAATAGTATAAACTTTGTATTTTCTCTCTTATCCTACACTCTTTACATTCTGCACTTTTTTGGACGAACTCTTTGCACGACCATATTATACCGTGTTTTAAATCCTTTAGATTTGTGAAAAGCTTTTAAAAATCACACACATACAATTTAACTTCTCATATGATCTAGATTTCAGAACTTAGGATTTGGATAGCTTTTGATTGAAATCACTCTCGTGGACTGTCTTGACTCTACCTATATCCTCTACACTTCACAAATGCCATGATCATAACTAAAATTAGAAATGATTTTAGTAATTTTGAATTATCAGAGTAAAGTGAATCATGGAAATTAAAGATATGATAAAAGGAATTGAAATAGAAAAGTGGAAATAGTTAAGAAATGGCTCATCACTAATTTTTAAGGGAAAATCAGATAAGATGATCAAGATTTGCCACAAGTCTCTTTGAGAAATTGATGAGAATAAAATGTTCTAATCCAAAAACAAACAAGAGTCACTCTCAATTACAAAAATGCAAATATTATTCAAATTTGAGTCAAAACTTATATAATGCGCCTAAGTTCATCTATTTATATAAGAGAAGGCGGGTTATGTATTCAAACTAAGCTAATTGGGCATTGGGCCATGAGTCATAAGTTAAACCCCCAAGAGGCTTCATATGTCATAATGAGCCCTTTGTCCAAACGAAGTGTCCAAAGATGCAAAGTCTATCCAAAAAGGCTATGGACGTCCATAAGACGTCATCTGTCAAAAGAGTTTTACGAGGTTCTCCTACTTATTACAAGCTATGCAAATGCCTATATAGAAGTATCTATATTACACAAGGACAATACAAACAAAGTGGATCCTACTTTGGACACCACTTACTCTCTAAGGAGGTCCCTATTCCTCTATACTTCAACGTCCAACTTCTTTAGTTTGCCTCTAGTTAGGGGTCCTTAAAGGCTCTCCCCTATAGTTCCTATCAAGTTCCTTTGTGAGTCTTCTTAGTCTCACAACTTCATATCAAACTCCCCTTCTTGAAAATAATTTCTCCTCAAATTTGAGTTGTTCATACCTATATCAAAGAGAGACAAGTTAGAAACATTAAAAGTCAACTGCCACCAAATTCTTGGGGCATATATAGTACATAGGCATTGTCATTAATCTATTTTAGCATTGGGAAATGTCTCTTCAACATTAGTTTTAAGTGGTCTTCGTTCATTGATAAATTATTTTTCAATCGTCTTATGTGCATCAAATAAAACTAAGGCTAACTATAGCATAGTATAACCCTAGGTCGAATCTCTCAAGGACATAGTGTGTTCAATTATGGCTTAATGTGAAAATCAGAGTTTTATGTAGAAAATGCTAAGTGTGTAGAATGTCGACTCTGTCTCGGACTGAGACGACTTTAGACTCGGTCTCGTACAGAGACACTAGACTCGAACTATAGCCAGACTAACTCGAACTCGGACCAAAAACAGTAAACAAGGGGGTTTGGATTGTGGAAATGTAATGTAAGATAGAAAGTACACTAGGCATAAAAGTAAATGCAAGCTAAACTACGCTAATTAACGACTATACCAACATAGAGATCAATAAGCAATTGGTCCTCGGTTCTACACTCAAGATTATGCTTCCAAATCAATCTAAGGTTCCTACAACAAACGCCAAACATTTGTCCGCTGCCATACCAAGGATTTACATAATCACTACCTCATCAGTTGACAAGGCATAAGCACATGGTTGATGTTAGGTTCTCTAATAGATTACCTAATAAAGTTGTTAAACTAGTTCCTATCGGACTAGTCTAACGTTGATCCACTTCCATAATGCACAACCATGACACAATAAAGCAGACTAAAAAGAGGATTCACAATCAAGAGATAAGAAACGCAAACTAATCATATTATTGAAACAGAGTATGAATACAAGGAGTGAATTCATGGATTCCTCCTTCCACAGCGATCGCTATGGAGGAATAGTGATGGTTCACCAATTATGGCTAGGATGCTGAGGATCTATTCCACCAGAGTGCATCGGTTATACCGAGTGATCACCTCTAATAACCTTTAGCTACCCAGTTCCTAACTTGCACCTCCTCGATCGAGAGAGACGCCACTGAGCTACCATGCACCATTGTGAAAATGAGAGTGAGAGCGAGAAGGTGAAGTGTAAATGACAATGGACAAAAGTTTGAATTCAACAACCACTAAAACGTGCCTAGCATACCCTATATATACATGAGTTGGGTAGCTTGTGGTGCACGCTTAGACCTAATAGACTCCTAACTAATTTACAAATTCAAGATTGACCTTTCTACCCCTAAATGATCTTTCGTGTGCTACACGACTTCTCCTGGAGTGACTTGGGCCGTTGAGCTGGGCTTGGTTGGGAAGGGGATGGTCTGGCCGAGATAGCTTCTCCTAGGTTGAGCTGCTTTTAATGGGCTGAGATGCTTTATGCTTTGGCCTGCAAAATGAATCCAATCTTTTACTAGCTAAAATCCTCAAATTAGCACAAATTTATATTTTCTCTATTTCAAGGTCCAAAATCTAAATCTTATCCAAGACGCGATCCTTTGGCACCAAATAGTCTCAATATACCCATCTTAAGCCCTTGTGAGGTGTATAAATTGTGACTTATCAAACCCCCACACTTACACTTTTGTACTCCTGGGCAAAATCATATTTGATCATTCAAGGAATTGAAAGAAAAATAAGTGTTTTCAAATGAATTTCTTAAGTTTGACAAAACAGATCATGCACACATTTATCCTAGAATCAAGATATTTCAAACAATCTATGAAAGCTACCAATTCCACATCCAAGGCAAACAAGTAACCTGCAAACATCAAAGAGAAACCGAGAAGTAGTAGAGCTCTCTCAGGCAAATACTCTCAATCTCTCTGTGTTGGAGTTGTATATACACTCAAACATCTCATGTTAGCTAGCACTACTAAACTTTGACTAGCCTCTCCTTCTATACCTTTAAAAACACATGCAGTAATGATGAATAGGACTTGGTTTTAGGCTTGTAACATGGCCGAGGTAAAGGGTAGGATACAGGATGGTAAAGTGAGCTTTAATAACCATAGGGGAGAGAGGAGCAATGGGGAATGAGTCCGTAAGCATGGAGACTATCCCCTTCGACACTACAAGTCTCCTTGAGAGTGTTTTTATTCACTACTATACTTTTCCCTTTGTATTTTCTCTTTCATTTTCTCACTTTTTATTTTATAGCTTTGTGTTGCAATTTTTTTCTTTGCAATCCTTTTTTGCTTTTTGCTGCCTTTCTTTCTTTGGATGCATCCTACATTTTTTTTTCACACCTTTTTTTTTTCCTTTTCATCAACCCTTTTTCTTAGCACACTACTCCTTTTTCCAATTGTACCACTCTCGCAATGTCTCCAGGTGTCACTCCCACACTTATTCAAGACCTATTCCCAAAACAACTCCAAAGCTCCTTTGATCCCTAAGGCTGAGGTTGGTCATGGTTTTTCTGGCTTTAAGCTTGTAATGAGTTGTCATATCAAGAAACAGTTATATAGGCTCAAAGGGGGTAAACAAGGGATTCAATTACATGGTAGGTCTCTTTGGCTAGTAGCTTGTAAAGAAAGATGGCCTAGATCATATCACCTATGCATGTGAAACAAGGTGTATCCAAAGAGTCAAGGCAAAACCTACAGTAACTAGTAACATGGATGCAAAAATCACACAAGAAAGGAGAGAGTGGTAAGATGCAAAGTCATTATTATATACAAGGCTCAAAAATTCTCACATGGATAATTGCTTTGTCACTTCAAGGTTATGCACTACTTCTTACTATTTCATCCCTTAAATGAAATCCATTTAAATTCTTTTTCAAAGCATTTTCTTCAGCAATTATAAAAAAGAAATCAGCTCAGGAAAACCAAGTAAAAAGAAAATGAAAACAAAAATTGAAACAGAACGGAAGTCAGTCTGGACCCGACGGAGATGGAACTAGAGCCGACATAGACTCGGCGAACACAACTTAAGAAAATGAAATAAAAACAAAAATTAAAGGAAAACAAAACAAGAACAAAAACAAAAACACAACAGAGAAACAAAACACAAATAGAAATAAAAAACAAAATGGAGTTGGCATGGAGTCTGATCAAAGCAAGAAATTGTAAGAACAAAAACTGAGGGCAAGCCCAGAATAACTACACCCTCCCCCCACACTTGAATGATGCATTGCTCTCAATACATGGCATGAAAATAGAGGGGATTCTAAGGCTTGCTCAAGGTGTGCCATCTGGCATGATCGGTTCCATTAGTGAGATGCTCTCCATC
This sequence comes from Mucuna pruriens, assembly GCA_025330945.1. Taxonomy (NCBI): domain Eukaryota; kingdom Viridiplantae; phylum Streptophyta; class Magnoliopsida; order Fabales; family Fabaceae; genus Mucuna; species Mucuna pruriens. The sequence goes on along the minus strand of JAENHJ010000359.1, from coordinate 69,772 downwards.
TTGCCCATTGTCGGTGCTGGACCTTCATGGAAAATCTTTAGTTGATGCACGTTGACCTGGAAGGTGCTTTTGTAGTTTCATCTTTTAATTCAACTACACCATAGGGAAAACATTAGTGATAAAAAATGGTCCATCCCATCTAGAACGAAGCTTACCTGCGATGAGCTTTAATCGTGAACTGAACAGAACCACTTTTTGGCCGACTCGAAACTCCTTCCATAGGATCTATTTATCATGGAATTGTTTGACTTTCTGCTTGTAGATCTGGGAGTTCTCATACGCTTTCAAGTGGAGTTCCTCTAATTCTTGCAATTGGAGCTTCCTTTCTTTGCCAGCTTGGTTGTATGCCATATTGCACTACTTCACTGCCTAGTAAGCTTGATGTTCCAATTCAATTGGTAAGCAACAGGCTTTACCGAAGACATTCCAGTAGGGAGACATTCCAGTAGGGAGACATCCCCAACGGAGTCTGGTATGCTGTCCAGAACGCATCCTCAACGAGTTGGCTCTAGTCCTTTCGGCTGAGATTCACCATCTTCTATAGAATTTTCTTGATTTCCCTATTAAACACTTTAGATTGGCCGTTTGTTTGGGGGTGGTATGCCGTGGCAACTCGATGTACCACCCCATACTTTTCAAGTAGAAAGGACATGGCTTTATTGTAGAAGTGACTCCCTTGGTCACTTATAAGAGCCTTCAGCACACCAAATTGGCAGAAGATATTGGATTTCAGAAAATCCACAACAACTTTGGCATCATTGGTCTTGGTGGCTATAGCCTCTACCCATCGTGACACATAGTAAACGGCAAGTAGAATGTAAGAGTATCCATTGGAGACGGGGAATGACCCCAAAAAATCAATCCCCCAAACATCAAAAACTTCACAGAACATGATTGGTTGATGGGGCATTTCATGCCTTTAGCTTATGGTCATTCCTGCTTTCTAACATTGTTCGCAGGCCGAGACAAATAAGTAGACGTCTCGAAAATAATGGGCCAGTAGGACCCATAATCAAGCACTTTCCGGGCTGTTTGAGTTTATCCATAATGACCACCTCCACATGTTGAATGGAAAAAGTGGAGGACTGAATTGATCTTGGGATCGAAAATACACCTGTGAATGGCTGGATCATTGCAGTGTCTCCAAAAGTATGGATCATCCCATATGTAGTATTTGACATCACTCTTAAGTTTCTCTTTGTATAGTTTGGAGGCCTCTGGTGGAAACTGAGATGCAACCATAAAATTATAGATATCTACAAACCATGGTGTAGACATGTTCAAGTACAGTAGTTGCTTGTCAAGGAAATCATCTCAGATTGGCACTGGGTTGTTCTCCCTCTCAATTCTTCTTAGGTGGTCTACCACTAAGTTCTCAGCACCCCTTTTATCTCTAATTTCATTGTCAAATTCTTGGAGAAGAAGCATCCACCAAATCAGCCTTGGCTTCGCATTTGGCTTCTTCAACAAGAAACGTAGTCCTGCATGGTCAGAGAAGATGATAATTTTGGAGCCCAACAGATATGAACGGAATTTGTCCTCGGTAAACACAATTTCCAGTAGCTCCTTTTTAGTTGTCGTATAATTCAACTAGGCCAGATCCATTGTTCGGGATGCATACGCAACCACATGTGCTTACTTGCCGACTCCAGTTCTCTGGTCTAAGATGGCTCCGAGTGCCAAATTGGAAGCGTCACACATGAGCTCGAATGGATACTCCTAATTGGGTGCTTGGAGAATAGGTGCGGATGTGAGTTGGGTCTTCAGCTCCTAGAAAGCTTTAATATAGGGCTGGTCAAAATTTAAGTCCATATCCTTTTGTAGTAGCTTGGACAATGGCAGAGTAATCTTGCTGAAATTCTTGATAAACCTTCTATAGAACCTTGCATGTCCAAGGAAAGAGCGAATCTCCAACACAGAAGTGGGCTTAGGAAGAGAGGTAATGATATCTATCTTAGCTTTATCAACCTTGATGCCTCTATTGGATACAAGGTATCCCAACACAATTCCTTCAATTACCATGAAATGACATTTTTTGAAGTTAAGCACTAGATTTGGTCTATGCATCTAGTCAACACTCAGGATAAATTTACCAAACATGCATCAAACGATTCTGCATACACCGTGAAGTCATCCATGAAGAATTCCATGCAGCTATAGCAAGTATGAGAAGATACTGGTCATACATCGTTGAAATGTGCTTGATGCATTGCATAGGCTAAACAACATGCATGTGTACGGAAAGGTACCGAATGGGCAAGTGAAGGTAGTCTTGTGTTGATCTTCAGGTGCAATGTGGATTTTCATATATCCATAGAATCCATCCAAGAAACAATAATGGGATTTTCCTGCTAATTTTTCCAGGACTTGATCAATATAAGGCAAGGGAAAGTGATCCTTGCGAGTTGCCTGGTTCAATTTGTGATAGTCAATGCAGACTTGCTAGCTATTCTAAATCTTCATAAGTACCAACTCATCATGCTGGTTCTTCATTACGGTCACCCCAGACTTCTTGGGTACTACTTGCATTGGACTAACCCATTGGCTGTCCGAGATGGGATAGATAATCCTGGTAGCAAGTAGTTTCGTTACTTCCTTCTTGATCACTTCTAGGATGGTCGGATTCAGCCTTCTTTATTGTTGCCTTATTGGACGAGCTTCCTCCTCCATTAAAATTCTATGTATGTAGATGGAGGGTTTTATGCCTGGAAGGTTAGCCGACTTCCACCCTATTGCCTTCTTGTGTTGCCTCAAGACCTACAGCAATTTCTCCTCCTACTCCCAGTGGAGATTGTTAGCAATTATTACAGGGAATTGTTGATCTTTGCCCAGGTAGGCGTACTTTAAATGATTTGGCAACGGCTTAAGCTCTGCAGGTGGTGGTAGAGATGGAGAGATATCATTAGTTGGTTCCAGATCTAATTGGCCGACTTGGGTTGGACTCGTCACTGAGTGCACATAATTGATCTCAACCTTTTGTTGTTACCGACTCAGTTTATCCGAATTGAACTCGACTCCCATTTGGTTGCTGGAGTCAACTTCGGCTTTCATCTTCCCATTGGAGTCGGATCCATATGGAACCAGGTTTTGGACTCGGTTGTCCGAAATGGATTTGGCTTCGGCTTGCTTCCAGCTTTCACTGTCCAAGTTGCTTTCGGCTCTCGATTATATACTCATGTTAGACTTGGCCTTCATGAAATCTTAGCCTTTGTTGGTCGAATCATACTTGACAGTAAAATTTTTTGCCACTTGTACTGATAATGACTTTTTGGTCTCGACAACTTGGACTTTTGCGGCACTCCAGATCTTCATACATGCACACTTGGTCAAACAAATAAAAAAATTTAGCCTCATAACCCAAGTTATCAAGGTCAGCGATATCATCCTCGAAGTCAAAAAGATTGTGTACTTCCCATAATTTATCGTAGTCGACCTCATCTGTTACAAACCCTAAGCAGTCAAATACATCAGTATCTCCAGCAAATTTTAAAAATTTAGCATTGTCGGTGTCTTGTTGCATGTGTTCTTCAACTAGCTCATCAATTATGTCAATACCAAAGAGAGTAGGGTCCTCGATGGGGTGCTTCATTGCTTCAAAAATGTTGAATTGCACCAAATTATCACCGAACTCCATCGAGAGCATTCTAGCATGCACACTAATCTTTGTTCTAGCAATCATAAAAAATGGTCATCCTAGAATCAAGGTAGACCCCTTCCCTAATGTCTCGTCCTTTATATCCAGCACATAAAAGTTGGCTGGGAAAATCAGTTCATTGACTTGGACCAGTACAACTTCATGAACACCCAAGGGTCAAACAACACTTTTATTTGCTAGCTGTATTGTCATTCTAATGGGCTCCAAATCACTAAAATTCAAGGATTTGTAGATTGATGTTGGCATGACATTTATTGAGGCTCCTAGGTCAAACATGGCATCAGCAAAGGTATAGTCGCCAATGGTGCATGGGACATAGAAAATTCTAAGGTCTCAGCACTTCTTTGGTAGGGCTTGTTGTGATCTGACAATGAAGTCATCGTTTTTGGTCAATGACGATACTATTCCTCCCAATTCCACCCCCTCCTTTCATCCTTTTCCTTTTGTGCACGCACAACTCCTTAAGGAATTTTGCGTACTTGGGAATCAGCTTTATGGAGTCTAAGAGTGGAATGTTGATTTCCACCTTTTGAAACATCTTCAATAGCTCTTCATCATATTCAGGCTTCCTTGCTAAAATAGTCCAAGTTGGGAATGGCAATAGGACAGATCTATCCTATTGAGGCACCTGTGACTCGGCATCCGGCTTAGACTCGACATTAATTGGTCTTGGCCTTTGCTGTAGTGTTGCTTGTGGTAATTCTCTACCACTTCTCAATGATACTACGCTCGCATTTCCCTTTGGATTTGGAATTATCTGTGAGGGAAGGTTTCCGAACCCAACTGATTGTAGATGACTCAGTGTTGACCAGCTGTCCTATTTGCATCTTGAGGTCTTGGATGGTGGCGCTCATATTTTGATGTAACTACATGTTGCTAGAGTTCATGTTTTGCTGGAACTCCAGATTACTTGTTGCTAACTGCTTCATCAGGTCCTCCAGAGATGGTGAGTTGTCTTGTGATGGCATTCTCTATTGTTACTGTTGTTGGAATGGTCGTGCTTGGTATTGCGGACTCGGCTGCCGATAACCACTTTGACATGGAGGCACACTTGGGGTAGATCCAAATCGTTGAGCCAAATATGGCCCTTGACATGAACTTGGACAAAATTGCTGCCTTCCAAATTGTTAATTATCAAACTGCCAACTCTGGTATGACTGCTTCCTGTATTTATAACCACATATTGCTCCAATACTCTCTAGATGGTCCGATTTTGTTTCTTGTAGTGTGGGGTACATATCAGTGGGGTGCTCCATGGAAGTACAAATACCATAGACTCTTCTTGCCATACTTGGTTGATGTTGTCCAACAACAAGCTACCTTACAAGTGATGTCAGCTCGGTCAATTGGTTTTCTAGTCTCAGGTTGTCAATTGCACTGACTTCGTTCACCAACTGGGGTGGGTCAGTTCCTCTGATCCCAAATTGTTGTGTATTGCTTACCATATTGGATATCAATTGCCTTGCTACTACTGACGTCTTATCCATTAATGCTCCTCCACTTGCAACATTTATCATGCATTTGTCCATCATTGTCAAACCTTCATAAAAATACTGAATTAGCAACTGCTTGCTAATTTGATGATGTGGACATGTGGCACATAACTTAAATCTTTCCCAGTACTCATGTAGAGTCTCTCCAAAATGTTGTCTTTTCCCACAAAATGTTGTCTTTTCCCACAAAATTCTTTTTTGATGGTCGCGGTTCTAGACGTCGAGAAGAACTTCTCTAGGAACATGCGCTTCATATCTCCCTAAGTGTTGAAGAGAATTGACTGCAGATACAACCAATCTTTTGCAACTTCATCTAGGGAGAATGGGAATGCCTTCATCTTGATATAGTCTTTTGGTATCCCTTGCAGCCTCATCATGGAACAGACCACATGGAATTATTTTAAGTGCTTGTGGGGGTCTTCACCTACAAGACCATGAAATTTGGGCAACAAATGTATTAAACCAGATTTTAGTTCATAAGTTTGAGCTAGTTTCAGTTGTGGATACTGGATGCACCAAGGCTGGTACACCACATTCGGCGTGGCCAACTCCTTCAGCATTCGATCATTGTTCTCCATCTATTCTGGCTCTTGAAAATTACTTAAACCAAGATTAAAATTAGAGTTAATGTTATAGCTATTGTACTTGGAAAAATCAGAATCGTTAGTGGCAGAAACAATGTTATCAGAATTAGAAATAGAATTAGAACTACTGCTATTACTTACTACAGAACTCTTAACTTTCCTTAGTCTATGAAAAGTCCTATCTATTTCAGGATCTAATTCATGCAGTATGTTAGTATTACTTCTAGTCATGCACTATGCAAAAGTTACAAAATCAAATATGCAATCAAATGAAAGTTAATGATGTAGTAAAATTAGAGTCAATTATGTAGAGAAAGTTAGAGTCAATGATGCAAGGAATTAATGTTAGTTATGCAAAATGAAAAACAAAATCAGTTATGCAAAGAATGACAAAAATCAGATGCAAAATCATAAGTCAAAAAGTAACAACGCACACAACTCAAAGTAACTACGACAAAAAGTCTAACACAGATTCAACATGTTGTAGAAGACACAAAGGAATGAGACAGATAAAAACACAGATAAAATAAATACAAAACATATAAAAACTAAATAAAAGGAAAATAGACTCGGTATACCAAAACAACAAACCTAGCATTCTACAGCTCGGGATTCAGCATAGACTTAGAATTGACACATAAAGACATAGAGGAACTTAAATCCCTGGTAATAATGCCAATTTAATAACTCGTTTCTCAGTCGTCTTACCTGTATCAAATAAAACTAATGCTAACTATAGCATAGTGTAACCCTAGGTCGAATCTCTCAAGGATACAGTGTGTTCAATTATGGTTTAATATGGAAATCAAAATTTTACGCAGAAAATGCTAAGTATGTAGAATGCAAACTCTATCTTGGACTGAGACGACTTCAAACTTGGTCTCAAACAGAGACACTGGATTCAGATTGACTCAGACTCAAACCAAAAATAGTAAACAGGGGGGTTTGAATTGTAGAAATGTAAAGTAAGACAGAAAGTAAACTGGGCATAAAAGAAAATGCAAGCTAAATTACGCTAATTAATGACTGTACCAACACAGAGTTCAATAAGCAATTGGTCCTTGGTTCTACACTCAAGATTATGCTTCCAAATCAACCTAAGGTTCCTATGACAATCGTCGAACATTTGTCCGTTGCCATACTGAGGATTTACACAATTATGACCTCATCAGTTGATAGTGTGTAAGCACATGGTTGATGTTAGGTTCTCTAATTGATTACCTAATGAAGTTGTTAAATCGTTTTCGATTGGCCTAGTCTAACGTTGATCCACTTCCACAATGCACAATCGTGACACTATAAAGTAGACTATAAGCAAGATTCACAATCAAGAGATAAGAAACACAAACCAATTGTATTATTGAAATAGAGTATGAGGCTAGATTGTGCATTTGAGTGGATTACCTCTTAACGCGAGTTCGAAGGATGCATAATCATGAAGATCGTGCTTCAATTGCACACACTGTGAAGTGGATTTGCGAATTGCTATCTGATGAGGATTAGATACCAATGCTCATGAGCTCTAATACCACTTGATACGATATGAAGATTCCAGAACTTAGGATTTGGATAGCTCTTGATTGGAATCACTCTCGTGGATTGTCTTGACTCTACCTAAATCCTCTACACTTCACAAATGCCATGATTGTAACTAAAATTAAAAAATGATTTTAGGATTTTTTGAATTATTATAGTAAAGGAAATCATGAAATTAAAGATAGGATAAAAAGGAATTGAAATAGAAAAGTAAAAGGAGTTAAGAAATGACTTGCCATTGATTTTCATGGAAAAATTAAATTAGAGGATTTAGATTTGCCATAAGCCTCTTAGAGAACTTAATGAGAGTAAAGTGTTCTAATCCAAGAACAAACAAGAGTCACTCTCTCAATTGTGGAAATGCAAATATCATTCAAATTTGAGTGAAAACTAATACAATGCACCTAAGTTTAGCTTTTTATATAAGAGAAGGCACGCCAAGTATTTAAACTAGGCTAACTAGGCCTTGGGTTATGAGTCGTAAGTCAAACTCTCGTGAATCCATCTAGCAAGGCCTTCCTAAGGCTGTGTCCAAAGGCGAGAAAAGTCAGTAACTAAGTTAATGGCTCCAAGCTTCATCTAGGGCATAGAGTTGGCATGGGGAGTCTTTGTCCAAAGGCAACTGGCCTAAGAGGTACATTCCTTAAAAAGAGTCTTCCATCATCCAAAGGCTGGAAATATTCATAGGAGTATCCAAAGACCTCAATGTCTAAACATGTCAACAAAATGTGTTGTCCAAAGGGAAACATCATCCAAAGGCTTCATAGAACCTCCAAGAGGCTTCATATGTCACATTGAACCTTTCGTCCAAACGGGGCATCCAAAGATGCGAAGTGCGCCCAAAGAGGATATGAGCATCCATAAGGTGTCTTGCATCCAAAGAGTTTTATAAGGCCTTTCTACTTATTACAGTCTATGTAAATGCCTATATAGAAGTATCTAAACTACATGAGGACAACACAAACAAAGTGGATCCTACTTTTGACGCCCCTTAACCTATAAAGAGGTCCTTGTTCCTTTGTACTTCAGCTTCTAGCTTCTTCAGTTTGCCCCTAGTTAGGGGTCCTTGAAGGCTCTCTCCTGTAGTTCCCACCAAGTCTCTTTGTGAGTCTTCTTGGTCGCCTTGGTTCGTATCAACTTTCCCTTCTTGTGTGTTACTTGTACCATCACAAAGTCCTTCCATTGGATGGTAATGTCACTTGGATGACGTTGACAAAATTGTTCAAAATGAGTCCTTTTTGGATGCAAACTCTTTCTTTTATGTTGTAATGACTTGTTCTAGTTCTAAAACAACTGAATACTAACATAAATAATTAGTTATCACTCTTTAGTTATAATTTTTGTTATCATCAAAACATACAAGTTTTTTGGATACATACTAAAATTTGCTCCAACAATCTCCCCATTTTTTATGATGACAAAAATTATGCTAAGAGAAAGCATAAAGAAAAGAATGCTTGGAGATAAGAGTCAAAGAGATAGAACAAATAACTATATATCATAGCAGTAAAAGAGAAACACATACTTGTACATCTTATGCTCCCCTAAGTGTATGCATGGTAAGACATAAGTTAAAGAAGAAAACAAATATAGATGTAATATAAAGAATGAATGTTGTTGATAAAATACATTTGTATTATATAAATGTTGAGCTTTCTCTTTACATTATCTCCCCCCTTTTTATCATCAGACAAAAGGTAAGAAAATAAATCATTAGTGTCTAAAAGGAAAGCAAAAAGACTAAAAAGTAGAAAATAAAAAGAACAAGATTTTAAACACCAAGTGGCCAAGGTGTCAGCGGTCTTAGACTAAAGAAGTGGGATATCATTCCCATAAATCGAGATTCTAATATATCAAATCATTGATCAATGTAGGTTTTGTTGGCTTCCAAAACTTGTTGGGTTATTTTTGGAAGAGGTTGAGAGGTTGTGATAAAACACTAGGATCCATTTGCTTTACATAGATTTTAGGAGAACCAAACCAAGAACAGAGGAATAGAAAAAAATTACAAAATGAAATGAGATTAAGGGAAGAGAACTCAACACTATTCCAAGAAGGAAGATACAAGATGGTTGAGATTTGCCAAAAGCCTTATGGAAACTTGATAAGAGTGAAGGTTCTTGCTCAAGAACAAGATAAGAGAATCCTCTCTTTGGTTTCTTACAACGCAAGTTTACTATTCATCAAAAGTTGAGTTTACAAGGGTGTGAGGGACGCTTGTATCCTCGAGGCCTAAGCTAGCTTGGTGTTTGAGTGTGTGCTTAAGGTGCTTATCCATGCAAGGAAGCAACTATTCAAGCTATCTACACAAGGTAGCAACAAGTCAAGCCTGTATGGCCTAAAAGAGGAAAAAATACAAATAAAAAGTAAGCTAATACAAATCTAATATTAAACATCATGAAGTTATAGTACAAGCTTATACAAAATAAAGGGTTAGTCTTTAGGTAGGCTCTCCTTTACTCTTAAAGAGGCCCATCTCCTTAAGCACTTCTTCTTGTAATCTCCACATCTTTCCCCTTGTCATGGGGCCTTAAAGTGCTTTGGTCTCCATCTTCTCATTTGTTGCTTGAAGTTCTTCTTCAAGGGTTTATAGGATCTCATTAGGATCCCCTTCTTAAAAAGATTTGCCCTCAAATTCAACTCTTAGAGTACTTGTATCATAAGGACACAAATTAGTAACATCAAAAGTATGACTACCTTAATATTCTTGAGGCATATCTAATATATAATCATTGTCATTTACTTTAGTTAACACTTTGAAGGGACCAACTCCCCTTGGGAGTAGTATAGATTTTCTTAAGTCAAGAAACCTCTCCTTTCTTAAGTGAACCCAAACTAGACCACCCTCTTAAAAAATCCTTTATTTCTTTCCTTTATTAGCATTATGAGCATATTGTTCAACCTTTTGCTCAATGTGAGAATAAGCTTTAGCATGCAAATCTTTAACAAATTGAGTTTTAGAAAACCCATCATTATTAATCAAAGAAGATACATTAGGCAAAGACAACAAGTCTAAAGGGGATAAAAGGTTGAACCCATAAATCAACTCAAAGAGGGAGTGAGATGTATTAGTGCTGACTATCCTATTATAAGAAAACTCTATGTGTGGTAGCTATTATTCCCAAGATTTTAAATTTTTACCCACAAAACACCTTAAAATATAAGACAAGGTTCTATTGATTACCTTAGTTTGACCATTTGTTTAAGGATGACAAACGATAAAAAAGAATAGCTTAGTGTCAAGTTTACTCTATAGGATCCTCCAAAAGTGATTAAGGAACTTGGAGTCCCTATTTGAGACTATGGTCTTAAGAAGACCATGAAGTCTTACCACTTCCTTAAAGAAAAGGTTGGCCATAATATAAGCATGATATACCTTATGGCAAGGTATGTAGTGTACCATCCTAGAATACCTATCCACCACAAAAAAAAATGAAGTCTCTTCTACCCTTATATCTAGGCAAGCCTAAAATAAAGTCCATGGAAAGAACTGCCCAAGGCATAGTAGGTATAGAAAGTGGGGTGTATAACCTATGAGGGTTGACCTTAGCCTTAGTTGACTTACAAATCAAGCACTTATTACATATGTGATGTACTTCTCTTTTCATGTGGGGCCAAAAGAAGTGGTGCTCTTGTAAAATTTTAAAGGTTTTATATTTGCCAAATTGACCCATTAAGTGATGATATCGTAACAACCCTTGAAGAAGAACCTCAAGAAAGGAAGGAGAACAAGGAGAACAAGGAGAACAGGACACCAAACCATTTCAAAGCCCCATGAGAAGGGGTAGAATAAGAAGATTGCAAGAAGAAGTGCGTAAGGAGACGAGACTTCTTAGGAGTCTAGAAGAGCCTAACTATAGTATAGTCAACCCTAGGTCGATTCTTCTCAAGGACACAGTGTGTTCTAAATGTGTTTTAACATGGAGTAAACAACGTAGAATCTAAGCGCAGAGTATTCGGTGTAAAGTGGAATGACGTAAAATCTGAGGTATAGAGTAATGACTTGTCCTGGTAATGACCGAGTCGCTCTTAACAGAGACTGAGCCGAGACGATCTTGGCAGAGATCTACTCGACTTGGTTTCGATTGAGTGCAGACATACGCGACAGGGACGGACTATCTCTGTCTCGGACTTGAAAGCAGTAAATGAGGGGGGTTGGAATGCGAGCGAAGTGAAATACAGTAAAATACGAAGGAAGGTAAATGCTAATTACAGCTACTAACTACACTACCGCTATGCTATGGCTATGTTCATGTTTCAGTCCAATAATCAAGTCTTTTCTGGTTCATTCGTTCGGTTAACAATCCGTATCAGCCTTCGATATTCTTATAACGATCTTCAAACGTTCGTTCGTTGCCATACCGAGGAATTTCGCAATTGCTACCTCATCAGTTGGCAGGGATTAAGTTCAAGTTGATTTTAGGTTCTCAATTAAGTGATCTAGTTGACTACCTACTGTTTTCTAATCAAACCAGTTCCAATCGGCTTAGTTCAATCGTTGTTCCTCACTTTGTGTAATCGCAACGCAGATAAGGAATTAAAGTCTAGGAATGCAACAGAAGTTAGAATTAGAAATCACTTCACATTAATGGAAACGAAATACAAACACAGGGATTTGGCTTCGGTGGTTCCACTATCCACGACGATCGCCATGGCGACAACAATGGTTCACCTCGAGAAGCTAGAATGCTGAGGATCAAGTCCTTTAGAGTGCGTTGGTATTCCAATCGGTCACCTCCAGTAACCTTCGGCTTCTCAGTTCCTAGCCTACGTTCTTCAATCGAGAGAACACCACTATACACCGTAAACCACCATGAGAGGGAGAAGATGGGGTTGAGAGAAAATGTAAATGAAAGTGCGAGTGTAATTATGAAGCCAAAAGACCCCGATTTGTTCATGTGTGCGCCTATATATATTGGGCGCGAAAGCTAATTGACTTAACAAAACACCTTAAAAGATAAGACAAGGTTCTATTGATTACCTTAGTTTGACCATCTGTTTAAGGATGACAAACGATAAAAAAGAATAGCTTAGTGTCAAGTTTACTTTATAGGGTCCTCCAAAAGTGATTAAGGAACTTGGAGTCCCTATTTGAGACTATGGTCTTAAGAAGACCATGAAGTCTTACCACTTCCTTAAAGAAAAGGTTGGCCATAATATAAGCATGATATACCTTATGGCAAGGTATGTAGTGTACCATCCTAGAATACCTATCCACCACAAAAAAAAATGAAGTCTCTTCTACCCTTATATCTAGACAAGCCTAAAATAAAGTCCATGGAAAGAACTGCCCAAGGCATAGTAGGTATAGAAAGTGGGGTGTATAACCTATGAGGGTTGACCTTAGCCTTAGTTGACTTACAAATCAAGCACTTATTACATATGTGATGTACTTCTCTTTTCATGTGGGGCCAAAAGAAGTGGTGCTCTTGTAAAATTTTAAAGGTTTTATATTTGCCAAATTGACCCATTAAGTGATGATATCGTAACAACCCTTGAAGAAGAACCTCAAGAAAGGAAGGAGGACAAGGAGAACAGGACACCAAACCATTTCAAAGCCCCATGAGAAGGGGTAGAACAAGAAGATTGCAAGAAGAAATGCATAAGGAGACGAGACTTCTTAGGAGTCTAGAAGAGCCTACTTAAAGCCCAACCATATACTCTGTATGGGCTTGTACCTTGACTCCATAATACTTTGTAGATATTTTATATTAGCTTATTTTCCTTTGTACATGTTTACTTTGGGCTTCATTAAAGCCTTGACACTTGATTTAGGTTTCGTAGCAACATGCTTAGTTATCTTAGTTAGTAGCTTGTTTTGATGGCTTGATTGGTTGCTTCCTTGCACGAATAAGCACCTTAGCCTCTCAACCAAACATCTAGCTTCCTTTTGTCGCGAGGACCTTAGGCTATATAAAGCCTCATAATCCTTTGTAAAGATAATTATTAATGAATATAATACTTATGATGCACCCTTGGATTCATAATCAAAACTTAGCTTTAAGTAGGAACCAAGTTAGCCATGGAAAAGGAAACCAAACCTAGAAGAAGAAGAAAGCGAAAATATGGAGAAAGAAGAGGATGGATCTCACCACTAATTCAAGGGGAATTAGATAAGAGAAGTGAGATATGCCACAAGCATCATGGAAGCTTGATAAGAATGGGTTCCTTGTTCAAGACAAGAGTAGAGAGGAAGCTCTCACAAAAGTGTAATGCACATTCAAATTCATTCAAAAGTGATTATCTTAATTACAAGAGGGCCTTACATATCCATGATTAAGTCCCTATTATCCTTATCTAATCCTAACTAAGAGGTAAGATGAAAAGCCCTAGCCAAAAGGGTCCAAAATGCAAGCCAACTTCTTTCTCGGACTAGAAACGAAAATAGTGATGGATTAGGCCTGTGTTAGTGACCGGATTAGCACGAATTTATGGAAAAATGACAATAGTAAGGAAAACAATCCCCGAAAGGGCTTTGGCCCAAGGCTATGCTATCCTATATGAACAACACCTAACATACTATGAAAATATAGGGAAAATAGTGTACTTTCAGCTCTAAACATTGCCCAATTGGTATCTAGATACATGGTACAAAGCTTGGCCTTCTTGGGGTCCCTCTTGGCCCTTGAGTATGAATAACTCATGTTGCACTTCCTCTTGAATCCTCTTGAGCCTCCCCTTGGTCATGGGTCCTGCAAGTGCAGGGGTGGCTGCTTAATTCTTCGACATCTTGAGTTCCTTGAGTGTGGCATATGCATCATCCTCCCCTTCCTTAAAGGAATTTGACCTCAAATTTTGTGCTTAAGTACCTATAACATAAGGAGTCAAATAAATACATTAAAGGTAGTGTTCTCCCAAATTCTTGGGACATATAAACTTTATAAGCATTCTCATTTATCCTCTTCAAAATCTTAAACAGGCCATTGATAAGTCATATTTTAGACACCTTACAAGATCTTAAGATGGGCACAATTGAATATGATTTGTAACTAGGGAACTCATATTAGCTAAGATTCAGATTATTGGCCTAGAAATAGGAAAAATATAAACCTATATTAGGTTGTAGATACTAGCTAATGAAATTTTCATCTTAATTGTGTAGGTCATAGCAAGAGTCCTGGACCAACCGACACCGACTCTAAACTGGACTCTAAGCCTAACTCCCAGCTGGCCCCGACTTTAAACTTGAGGAACCAGATCCACTTTGGCCATTGAGACCGACAATAGCAAAAGTTGATGCATAGACTAAAGAGTCTCAAGGAAGTAAGCAGTAGCTGTAGGTGGTTAATGATTAGAAATTTCTAGAAAAATTAGTTTTTAGTTAGAAGCTTCTAGAAACTTCTCTATAACTTTTCTTAGAAACATCCTCTAGAAGCTAGGAATGTGTATAAATAGGGAAGCACACATCATAGTTAAGGGAGTTGATACACACTATTTTATGATTTTGCAATTCATCTTCTTCGCTCTCATTCCATCGTCTTGGTGGTGCACGGTGCCTCAATGATGCTTGGTCGATTGAGCGAGTTTAGGTCAAGGTTTAAGCTGAGCTGAGTTACTAGAGATGATTGACCAGGAGGGATGAATTCATTCATCTTCACGGCACGATCTGGAGGGTACTACCTCTCATGTTCCTTGGTCTTCTTCGGTTGGACCACCATAGTTTCATCCATGGCGATCGTTGTGGTGAACTGAGTCAGTTTGTGTTCTCATCCATTCCATGTATGAACCCCTGTATAAATAACTTGGTTCGTTAATAATAGTGATGTTTCCATATTTTCTCTGTGTGCAATTCTTGTCATATTGAACTGCTTTATACTCTATGCTTGCAAGAGGAATAACAGTAGCTAATGTTAGATTAGGCCGATTAGAACTGATCTAACAATAAGTTAGGTAATCTTTAAGAGAACCATAGATCAACCAAGAGCGTAATCTCTACTTCCTCGAGGCAACAATCATGTAAGCCCTTAGTAAGCAACAGACGAATGTTTGGCTAACGTCATAAGAGTTGGTTTGGAATTGTATACAAATCATTAGGAACCATAACTAATTGTTGGTGAACTTCTGAATTGATATAGTAATAGTAATTGTTCATAGTTTAGATTGATTTCCATAGAATAGTTTACTTTCCTTCTTGCAATTACACATAAAACCCCCCTTGTTTATGACGTATGTGTTTGAGCCCGAGCCTAGCCGAGACAATCTGCACGTCCGTCTGTGTCTAAGTCCACGCTTAGCCGAGACAATATTAGATATAGCTCAGTCGAGTCTATATCGGATCTGTCTCTACCAAGAGTGAGTTAGCATTCTCCACACTTAGTGTTTCCTGTATGACTTCCAAATCCCACATTAGTTACAACCAAATACACTGCTTCATTGAGAAGAATGACCTAGGGTTGACTATACTATAGTTAGCTTTACTTTTATTTGATAAAAGTCACTACGATAAAAAGCGAATTATCAAATTGGCATCGTTGCTGGGGACGTAAATTTTGTCGTGTCCTAGTGTGCTGAGTTTGAAGTTCATAACGAATCTCGAGTCTATTGGATGCTAAGTCTGTTTTTGTGATATATCAAGTCCATTTTTGTCTGTTGATTAATTCCTTGTCATCTATATCTGTTTTCTTTTATCGCATCTATATCTGCTTTCTTTTGTTATGTTCGTATTTGTTGTTTGTATAATTCTTTTTGGCATGCCAAGTTTATGTTTGTGTAAGTTTGCATGCATTTAAAGAATTTGTGTGTGTCACATGTGAAGAAAAAAGAAAAAGTGCATAGTACTTTTGATTCTTCTACATAGCAGTATCATTGCATTGCATTTCATTTTCTGCATAATTTTCTTTTTCTCTACATCTTAGATACTGCATTACTTGTTTTTCTTTTGTAAGATGTTGCATGACTAAGAGTAGTTCTAACATATTATATGATTTAGACCTTGACATAGAATTAACTTTACAAAGACTAAGAAAGGTTAGAAGCACTATAGTAAGTACTAACAATAGTCCTAATTTTAGTTCCAACTCTGATAACAGTGTTTATGCCGCTAACAATTTTGATTGCTCTTCATATAGCAGCTCTAACAATAACACCTACTTTAACTTGAATTTGACTGCTTATAATAAACTGGAGCTAATGGAGAACCAGGATCGCACATTGAAGGAGTTGGCCATGCCAGATGTGGTGTACCAACCATGGTGCATCGAGTATTCGCAACTGAAGCCGACTCAGTCATATGAATTAAAATCTGGTTTATTACAATTGTTGCCTAAATTTCATGGTCTTGCAGGTGAGGACCCACATAAGAACTTGAAGGAGTTCCACATAGTTTGTTCTACAATGAGGTCGTAGGGGATACCAAAAGACTACATCAAGATGAAGGCATTCCCATTTCTCGACGGAGCAGCGAAGGATTGGTTGTACATACAACCAACTCTTTTCAACACTTGGGGAGACATGAAATGCACCTTCTTGGAAAAATTCCTCCCGGTGTCTAGAACTACGACTATCTAGAAGGAAATATGTGGAATTTAACAACATGCAAGAGAAATCTTGTACGAATATTGGGAAAGATTTAACATACCATGTGCCACATGTCCACACCATAGATCAGTGAAGAACTACTGATTCAATACTTCTATGAAGGTCTGATGATGATGGACCGCAACATGATAAATGCTGCAAGTGGATGAGCCTTAATGGATAAGACACTAGTAGCAACGAGACATCTGATTTTGAACATGGCAAGTAATACGTAGCATTGCAGAACCACAGGACCCATCACGACCAGAGTAGTGAGCGAAGTCGGTACAGTTGATAGTCTGAGATTGGAAAATCAACTGACCGAGTTGACGTCATTAGTAAGGCAACTCATAGTCAGCCAGCATCAACAAATACCACCAGTCAAAATTTGTGGAATATGCACTTCTGTGGAGCACCCAACCGACATGTGCCCCACACTACAAGAAACAGAGTCGGACAAAGCTAAAATTGTTGGAGCCATAGGTGGAAACCAATACAGCCGATAGCCGTATCAAACTCGGCAGTTTGATGGTTAACAATTCAGAAGACCACAACAATATAGGTCGAGTCCAAGTCAAGGGCAATATGCAATCCCAAGATTTTGGACCCGCACCAAACATGCCGACTTCAAATTACAATTACTATCAGCAGTTGAGATTGAGATATCCAGCACCACTATTCCAACAACAATAACAACAAATGCCAACATAGAACAACTCACCATCCATGGAGGAATGGATGAAATTTCAACAGAACATGAACACTACAATGCACGATTTGAAAATATAGATTGGTCAACTAGCTAATTTGGTAAGTCAAATACAGTTGGCTGATGAGTCAAAAATCATATATAAAACGTGGACCTAAGAGGAGTGTCAATAAGCAACTCATGCACCTAAAAGATGATTGTTAGTCAAGATTATGATTAAGGGCCTAAAACTAGAGAAAAACACAACCTTGTGTTTATTCAAAGCATTAAGCTAACTGTTCTTTTGTTACAGGACCAGCCACGCTCGCAAGCCCATCACAAGGAGGCCCAGTCAAGAGCATCCCCACCCTAGCCGACTCCACCTTAGCCAGGCCAAGACTCAGCCCAATAAATAGAATAGCCTAATAAGCAGAGCGGCCCAATAAGAAGCAAAGCCTCGTGGCAGTCCATGTCATCTATCCACTCAAAGGCCACCTCAACTCGAGCTTAGCCTCCACGTCACCCTGGAAGTAGCGTGCGGCGCAAGAAAATGCAAGGGTAGAATAGGGACTTCAATTGTAATTTTGTTAAGTCAGTTAGCTTTCGCGCCCAATATATATAGGCGCACACATGAACAAATCGGGGTCTTTTGGCTTCATAATTACATTCGCACTTTCATTTACATTTTCTCTCAGCCCCATCTTCTCCCTCTCATGGTGGTTTACGGTGTATAGTGGTGTTCTCTCGATTGAAGAACGTAGGCTAGGAACTGAGAAGCTGAAGGTTACTGGAGGTGACCTATTGGAATACCAACGCACTCCAGAGGACTTGATCCTCAGCATTCTAGCTTCTCGAGGTGAACCATTATTGTCGCCATGGCGATCGTCGTGGATAGTGGAACCACCGAAGCCAAATCCCTGTGTTTGTATTTCGTTTCCATTAATGTGAAGTGATTTCTAATTCTAACTTCTGTTGCATTCCTAGACTTTAATTCCTTATCTACGTTGCGATTACACAAAGTGAGGAACAACGATTGAACTAAGCCGATTGGAAGTGGTTTGATTAGAAAACAGTAGGTAGTCAACTAGATCACTTAATTGAGAACCTAAAATCAACTTGAACTTAATCCCTACCAACTGATGAGGTAGCAATTGCGAAATTCCTCGGTATGGCAACGAACGAACGTTTGAAGATCGTTATAAGAATATCGAAGGCTGATACGGATTGTTAACCGAACGAATGAACCAGAAAAGACTTGATTATTGGACTGAAACATGAACATAGCCATAGCATAGCGGTAGTGTAGTTAGTAGCTGTAATTAGCATTTACCTTGCTTCGTATTTTACTGTATTTCACTTCGCTCGCATTCCAACCCCCCTCATTTACTGCTTTCAAGTCCGAGACAAAGATAGTCCGTCCCTGTCGCGTCTGTCTGCACTCAATCGAAACCAAGTCGGATAGATCTCTGCCAAGATCGTCTCGGCTCAATCTCTGCCGAGAGTGACTTGATCATTACCAGGACAAGTCATTACTCTACACCTCAGATTTTACATCATTCCACTTTACACCGAATACTCTGCGCTTAGATTCTGCGTTGTTTACTCCATGTTAAAACACATTTAGAACACACTGTGTCCTTGAGAAGAATCGACCTAGGGTTGACTATACTATAGTTAGCTTTAGTTATTTAATGCATGTTGAGACGACTAAAACGACCTTATCAAATTGGCGTCGTTGCCAGGGACACAAGTTTTGGTGTTTTTGTGTGCCAAGTAAACCGAGCCAAATCCGAGTTTGTGGAGTTTTGTTTTAGAGTCTATTAAGTCTGTCGAGTCTTTAAGTGAGTCTGTATTTGTTAAATAAACTTTTACGTGAATCCACTATTGAAAAAAAAGACTTCTTCTAACTTTGCATTATATTTGATTCTGCATTACATATCGACTGCATTCATTCCCTTACCTATTCTGTTTTCAATAGAGTTAACTGTTACCTTAGTTGCTTTTAGAACCATTAACCAACTACTTTAGTTCTGTAGGATGCATGACTAGGAGTGGTACTAACTCATTGTATTCTTTAGACCTAGAGATAGAACTAACTTTACGTAGATTACAAAAAATTAGAAATACTGCAGTAAATATTAGTAGTAGTTTAGATTCTGCCACTAATTCTAATTTGCCTTCTGCTAACGCACTTGTTTCTAGTTCTAACATTTTTACAAAGCCAGGGCAGATGGAGAATCATGATAGGACGTTGAAGGAGCTAGCATTCCAGATGTGGTGTACCAGCCGTGGTGTATCCAATATCCACAATTGGAGCCGGCTCAAACCTATGAGTTGAAGTCTAATCTGATACATCTGTTGCCCAAATTTCACGGTCTTGCAGGAGAAGACCCCCACAAGCATCTCAAGGAATTTCACGTGGTTTGTTCCACAATGAGGCCGCAGGGAATCCTAGAAGACTACATCAAAATGAAGGCATTCCCATTCTCCCTGGATGGAGCCGCAAAGGATTGGCTATATCTGCAGTCAACACTATTCAACACTTGGGGAGATATGAAAAGGACCTTCCTAGAGAAATTATTCCCAGCCTCCAAGACTACGACCATTAGAAAAGAAATATGTGGGACAAGGCAACATACTGGAGAAACTTTACATGAGTATTGGGAGAGTTTCAACAAACTCTATGCCAGCTGTCCACACCATCAGATCAACGAATAGTTGCTGATCCAGTATTTCTATGAAGGAATCTCTATGATGGACAGAAGCATGATAGACGCAGCCAGTGGAGGAGCTCTGATGGATAAAATGCAAGCAGTAGCAAGGCATCTGATCTCTAATATGGCAAGCAACACGCAACAGTTTGGGATTAGAGGGCCAAATCAATCTCGGATGGTGAATGAAATCGGTGCAGCTTCCAACCAGAGACTGGAGAATCAGCTGATCGAATTGACATCATTGGTGAGACAACTTGCAATTGGACAACACCAACCAGCCTTGGCACCACAGGCATGTGGCATATGTACTTCCATGGAGCACCCCACTGATATGTGCCCCACTCTTCAAGAAACTGAGTCGGACCAAACAAAGAACGTTGGAGCCATAGGCAAATTTCAATACGGGAAGCAGTCGTATCAGAATCGACCATTTGATAGCCAGCAACATGGGAGACAACCATTTCGGCCAGGACCGAATTAGGGGCCATATGCAGCTCAACAATTCGGATCCATACTGAATACTTATCAGAGACAAACAGGCTATCAATAGCTGACTCAGCAATATCAAGCACCACCTTTCCAACAACAACAGCAGCAGCGGAAAGTGCCTACCCAAGGAAACTCTCCATCTCTGGAAAACCTAATGAAGCAGCTTGCAACCAGCAACCTGGAGTTTCAACAGTCTGTGAGCTCTAGTAATATGCAGTTCCAACAAAACCTGATCGCCACCATCCAAGACCTCAAAACGCAGATCAGACAACTAGCCAACACTATGAGTCAATTACAGTCGGCTGGGTCTAGCAACCTCCCCTCTCAAACAATTTCGAATCCAAGAGGGAATGTTAGTGCAATGACACTCAGAAGTGGAAAAGAACTACCTTAGCCTACACTACAGCAGTTGCCGAGACTAATCAAAGCTGACTCTGGACCAAATGCTGACCCGTAGTCTCGGCCAGAGAGAGACGTCCCACTGCCATTTCCATCATGGGTGATCATGGCATTTTTTTCTAGTCGTTTCAACGCGCTTATCAAATAACTAAAGCTAACTATAGTATAGTTAACCTTAGGTCATTCTTCTCAAGGACACAGCGCATTCTAAGTGTATTTTTGTGTAGAGTAAACAAAGATAAAGCCTAAGTGTAGAGTACGGACTCGCTTTGGCACTGGCTGAGTTGTTCTCGGTAAAGACTGAACCGAAATGATCTCGGTAGAGACAATCCGGCTGGGTCTCGGCTAAGAGCAGACAAAAGCTATAGAGACGGACTATCTCTGTCTCAGACCTGAAATAGTAAATGATGGGGGTTGAGATGCAATCGAAATCACAACAGAGATTGACTAAAAACAAAACTGAATCTAACTACGATGCAAATGTGATTACGCTACTCCTAACACTATTGCTACTACTGTGTTCATGTTTAGTTCTAATAATCAAGGTTTTTCTAGTTCAATCACTCCAATTACTGTCCATATCAGCCTCCAGTGTTCTTATGGCAATCGCTAAAGATCTGTCCCTTGCCATACCGAGGATTTACACCATCGGTACCTCATTAGTTGGCGGAGATTAAGTTCAAGCTGATTTTAGATTTTCAATTAACTATAGTTAAGTGATTATCTACTGAATTAGCTAAACCAGTTCCAATCGGTTTAGTTTAACATTGTTCCGTTACCAGGTGCAATTGCAACACAGTAATTGAAGTTAGATTTTAGGAATGCAATGGAGTTCAGAATTCAGAAAACACTTATGATATTGAAAGCAGAATACAAACACAAGGCCTGGATTCGATGATTCTGTGTTCCACGATGATCGCCATGGACGACAATGATGAGTCACAATTTAGACATCTTATAAACACCTAAGAAGGAGGTTTGCAAGACTATTCTGTGCTTAAGAATGGATTGTTGCTAAGATTCATTTCATGGGCCTAAATATAGATAAAATACGAATCTGTGTTAATTCAGATTTCTTAGCTAATAAAAAGTATCACTCCTTCTTCTACAGGTCAAGCCGAGTTGACCAAGGTCAACAAAAGGAGTCTCAGCCGAGATGAAGTCATCCTGGTCAGTCCGACTCGATCTCGGCCGGACCAGAGTCATCTCGACAACCCATGCCTTGCAGCCCAGCAGCCCAGTAGAGAGGCCCAATTGTATTGACCACATTAGCTATCCAGCTCGGAGGCCACCTCAGCGTTAGCTCAGCGGCCATGTCACTCCTAGGAAATCTGTCATGTCACATTAGAGATCTGCACAGGGGTAAAATAGGACATTCATAGTGTAATTCTGTTAGGATTCGTTAAGGATATTTTGTTAGCATCTAGCTGCTCAGCTCGTGTATATATAGGAGGAGTTGTGCACTTTTTCTGCGTCTTTTGAATTCACTCTTAATACACCTCATTTACTCCATTTTCCTCGCTCTCATTTTTCCATTCTGGTGGTGCACGGTGCTGCATTGGCGTTTCTCTCGATTGAGGAAGTGTAGGTCTGAGAGTGGGAAGCCGAAGTCTGCCAGAGGGGACCGATCAGACTACTGACGCACTCTGGTGGAGTTGATCCTCAGTGCTCAGGCTAACAGAGGTGAACCACCACCATCAACCATGGCGATCATTGTGGAAGATGGATTCACTTGAATTCAGGACCATTGTATTTGTATTCCATTTCTGTTAATCAATTTCATTCTGCAACTCTTATCTCCATTCTCTTTCTCTACTTTAATTCATGATTTGATCCGCGATTGCAATTAAGTTGTGAACAATGTTAAGCTAAGCCGATTGGAACTGGTTTAACTAATTTAGTAGGTAATCAATTGGCGATTGTTAACTGAGAACCTAAAATCAGCTCTGAACTTAATCCCTGCCAACTGATGAGGTAGCGATTGCATAAATCCTCGGTATGGCAATGGACGAACCTTTGGCGATTGCCATAAGACTTCCCAAGGCTAATATGGATTGAGAAATGGATTGTGGAGCCTGGACTGAACTTGGATTAATGGGACTGAATATGAGCACAGTTAGATAATAATAATAATAGATAACTAGTAATAGTAGTGTATGTTTACTGCATTCGTAGTCGTAATCTATTTTCTGCATTACTTGCATTCCCAACCTCCCTGTTTACTGCTTTTTAGTCTGAAACAGAGATAGTCCATCTCTGTAGCGTATGTCTGCACTCAGCTTAGACCAAGCCGAATTTTCTCTACCGGGATCATCTCAGCTCAGTCTCTGCCGAGAGCTACTCGGCCAGTGCCGAGGGGAGTCAGTACTTTACATCTCAATTTCTTCGTCACTTCACTTAGCACCAATTCACAACTGAACACACTGTGTCCTTGAGAAGAATGACCTAGGGTTAGCTATACTATATATAGCTTTAGTTATTTGATAAGCGTTCAACGACTAGAAAAGCACGCATCATCAAATTGGCACCGTTGCCGGGGACACAAGTTCTTTTGTGTCTTTGTGTGCCAAGTTAAGTGAGGTCGAAATCCGAATCTGTAAAGTGTGTCTGTCAAGTCAGTCTTGAGTCTTTTGAACTTGTCTATGTCTGTCTGTTTTGTTTATGGATCCTAAATAAAGAGCATGTTGACTATTATTTGTTTCTCTACGTGAATTCACCGCTAAAAAAAAAGAAGAAAGAAATCAAGCATTTATTTCTATAGCTACGTAGAATTTGCATCCTGTTTTGTATTCACTACTGCATCTTTCTTTCTGCATTGCATTCTTGCATTTAGCTAGTTTTTCTGTTTTGCATTCGTGCTGGTTTAATTGCATTCTTTCTGTATACCATTCTGTAGTTCCATTGGTTAATGAACTGATACCTGTAGTTTCCAATTCTACATTTACTATTTCGAGTACTATTTCTAATTCTGATTTTTCTGCAACATGTACAATGCATGACTAGAAGTAGTACTGACCCATTGTATGTTTTTGACCCAGAGATAGAATTAACCTTACGTAGATTACAAAAAATTAGGAACGCTGCAGTAAATGCTAGTATTAATATAGATTCTGTAGCTGACTCTAACCAGTTTTACACTAACAACTTTGTTTCTAGTTCTAACGTTTTTGCAGAATCAGGACGAATGGAGAATAATGATAGGACGCTAAAGGAATTAGCCACTACAGACGTGGTGTATCAACCTTTGTGCATCCAATACCCACAGCTGGAGCCAGCTCAAACATATGAGTTAAAATCTGGTCTTATACACCTGTTGCCTAAGTTTCATGGTCTTGCAGGAGAAGACCCCCACAAGCATTTAAAAGAATTCCATGTGGTTTGCTCCACAATGCGACCGCAAGAGATATCGGAAGACTACATCAAAATGAAGGCATTTCCATTCTCCTTGGATGGAGCAGCGAAGGATTGGCTGTACCTTCAGCCAGTACTTTTCAATACCTGGGGAGACATGAAGCGCACCTTCCTAGAGAAGTTCTTTCCGGCATCCCGCACTGCGTCCATTAGGAAGGAAATATGTGGGATAAGGCAGCATGCAGGAGAAACACTGCACGAGTACTGGGAGAGGTTCAACAAACTCTGTGCCACCTGTCCACATCATCAAATCAACGAACAATTGCTGATCCAGTATTTTTATGAAGGTTTATCGTTGATGGACAGAAGCCTGATAGACGCAGCCAGTGGCGGAGCGTTGATGGACAAAACGCCAGCAGCAGCAAGGCATCTGATCTCTAATATGGCAAGCAATACACAACAGTTTGGGATCAGACGGCCAAATCAACCACGGATGGTGAATGAAATCGGTGCAGCTTCCAATCAGAGGTTGGAGAATCAACTGACCGAATTGACATCATTGGTGAGACAGCTTGCTGTTGGGCAACACCAACCAGCCATGGCAGCAAAAGTATGTGGCATATGTACTTCCGTGGAGCACCCCACTGATATGTGCCCCACTCTCCAAGAAACCGAGTCGGACCAACCAGAGAATGTTGGAGCCATAGGTGGATTTCAGTACGGGAAGCAACCGTATCAGAATGGGCCATTTGATAACCAGCAACAGGGAAGACAGCCATTTCGGCCAGGACCGAATCGCGGACCATATGCAACCCAACAATTCGGATCCACGCCGAACACCTATCAGAGGCAGGCAGGTTATCAACAGCCGACTCCGCACTACCAAGCACCACCTTTCCAACAACAGCAGCAGAGAGTGCCTACACAAGGCAACTCTCCATCTTTGGAAGACCTGATGAAGCAGCCTGCAACCAGTAACCTGGAGTTCCAACAATCTGTGAGCTCCAGCAATTTACAGTTCCAGCAGAACATGACCGCCACCATCCAGGACCTCAAAACACAGATTGGTCAGTTAGCCAATACTGTAAGTCAATTACAGTCGGCAGGATCCAACCACCTCCCCTCAAACCATTCCAAATCCGAGGGGGAATTCCAGTGTAGTGACCCTGCGAAGTGGAAAAGAATTATCTCAACCTACACTGCAGCGGTTGCCGAGACCAGCTGAAGCCGACTCCGAGTCAAATGCCGACTTACAGTCTCGGCCAGAGAAAACTGTCCCATTTCCATTTCCGTCTCGGACTACTTCGGCAAGGAAGCCAGAGTCGGATGAAGAATTGTTGAAGATGTTCCGCAAGGTGGAAATCAATATTCCACTCCTCAATGCTATTAAACAGGTCCCTAAGTACGCAAAATTCCTCAAGGAATTGTGTGTACACAAAAGGAGAAAAATAAAGGGGAGTAAGGAAACTGGAGGTGTGGTGTCGGCTCTGACACAGAATGGAGCAATCACTACAAGTGCCTCAACTTTGCCAAAAAAATGCAGAGACCCTGGAGTCTTTTCGGTCCCATGCACCATCGGCGAATGCACTTTTTCCAATGCCATGTTGGACCTGGGAGCCTCAATTAATGTCATGCCCACATCAATCTACAGGTCCCTGAATTTTGGTGACTTGGAACCCACAGGGATGACCATCTAGCTGGCGAACAGGAGTATTGTCCAGCCTTTGGGAGTTCTCGAGGATGTTCTCGTCCAAATCAATGAACTAATATTTCCAACTGATTTTTATGTGCTAGACATGGAGGACGAAACATCTGGGAAGGAATCCATCTTAATTCTGGGAAGACCCTTCTTGATGACAGCCAGAACAAAGATTGATGTGTATGCAGGGACGCTCTCCATGGAATTCGGTGACGCCTTGGTGCAATTCAATATTTTCGAAGCTATGAAGCACCCAACCAAAGACCACTCTCTCTTTGGCATTGATATACTTGATGAACTAGTTGAAGAATATCTTCAACTAAATGGCAGTGGTAAAAACATTGAGGAGTCTGCTGAGAATGATGATGAAAGCAGCTGCCCAGGAGTTACAGATGAAGAGGCCGACTATGAAGAAGTACAAGACCTCTCCAACTCTGAAGACAATCATAGTGATGTTGCTGACTTGGCCTTTCAAGTGGAACTGTCCGAATTGTTAGACCAAGTCTGCAGCACAAAATACTCAGAGTATACAAATGATGCAGAAAAGAAAGTCGCTGAAGCTGAAAAGTCTTCCATTGCACACTTAGCGACAATTTTTACGGCCAAGAATGAGTCGGCCAGAGGAGGCCGAGTCAAGGAAGAAATAGAAGTCAACTCAGCCGAAGAGTCAAATAGCAAGGCCGACACGTTTGCCGAGACCAATTCGGCAACTGCATACCAGACACAGGCTAAGGTAGAATTCAGTGTTCCATCCGGATCCGACTCTGGAGGAGCGTTAGAAGCCAAGGCCGACTCCCCAGATCAAGTCGGCCAGTCGGATCCAACCTTAGAAATTGGCAAATCTTTATCACCGCCACCACCCATAGAATTAAAACCATTGCCTAGCCACCTAAAATATGCCTACTTGGACAGTGAACAGCAGCTCCCAGTCATTGTGGCCAGCAACCTCCTCCCGGAGCAAGAGGAGGAGCTGCTGAAAGTCCTAAGGCAGCACAAAAAAGCAATTGGGTGGAAACTCTCTGACCTTTCAGGTATAAATCCCTCCATCTGCATGCATAGAATACTAATGGAGGAGGAAATCAAGCCCATAAGGCAGCCGCAAAGAAGACTGAATCCGACACTCCTGGACGTGGTTAAAAAAGAAGTCACAAAGCTCCTTGCTGTAGGGATCATCTACCCCATCTCGGATAGCCAATGGGTGAGCCCTGTGCAAGTGGTGCCAAAGAAGTTCGGGATGACTGTTATGAAAAATCAGCAGGATGAGCTGGTCTTGACACTTCTTTGGCAGAACCTGTGAAATCCCTATAGTGGGGTTACTCCTGGTTAAGGTCGACACCACACCTCCTAATTCTCGACTCCCCTTCATCTTCCTTCTTTTGTGTATGCATAATTCCTTGAGGAATTTTACGTACTTCGGAATTTACTTGATCGCATCGAGGAGTGGAATGTTGATTTCCACCTTCTGGAACATCTTCAGTAGCTCATCATCAGAATCTGTTTTCCTTATTGAGCTGGTCCGAGATGGAAATGGCAATGGGACAGTTGTCTGTGGATGCGACTGTGAGTCGGCTACTGCTTCGGAGTTAGCTTCGGAAATGGCCATGATATTGAAAGCAAAATACAAACACAGGGCCTGGATTCGATGATTCCGTGTTCCACGATGATTGCCATGGATGATGGCGATGATTCACGTCCTCTAGCAAGGACGCTGAGGTTCAGGTCCACCAGAGTATGTTGGTGCTCCACTCGGTTTCCTCTGGTAACCTTCGGCTTCTCAGTTCCTAGCCCGCATCTCCTCAATCGAAAGAAACGCCATTAACAGCACCGTGCACCACCGTGAGTGGAGGAGAGGGTAAACGAGAGAAATTAGGGAAAATGGACGCGGGAATGTTTGAATGCCAAAAGACCCCTGATTGTTCAGAGTTCTTCCTATTTATATAGGAGTGGACGCGGCTAACTACTTAACAGAATTACAAGTAACATTCCTATTCTACCCTTGCTATGACTTGCGTTGCAAGCTACTCAAGGAGATGATGTGGCGCTTGAGCTGGCGTCGAGGTGGCTTTTGTGTTGCTGACGTGGAGCGCTGATAGGCGGATTTTTAGTCGTCTTACACGCCTCAAATAATTACTGAAGCTAACTATAGTATAGCTAACCTAGGTCGATTCTCTCAAGAACACAGTATGCTCAGATTGTGCTACATGTGAAAATCAGAGTTAATGCAAAAAAACATTTAGTGCAGAATGCTGACTCAGTCTTGGATAGACGCAACGTTGTCGGACTGACTCGGTCTCAGACTCTAGAAAAGCAGTAAATAGGGGGGGTTTGTGTTTAAGTGTAGAAAATAAACTAAGTGCAGAAAGTAAACTAAGTGCAGAAAGTAAACTAAGTGCAGAAAGTAAACTAAACTATACTAAACTAATGTATGCTAACTACTGTATCAATTCGGGAATCAAAACACAACAATTTACTATTCTTACTTAGAATTATATTCCGAATCAACCTTAGATTCTTACGACGATCGCCGAACGTTTGTCCATTGCCATACCGAGGATTTACACAATCGCTACCTCATCAGTTGGCAGAGAGTATGCACTTGGTTGATTTTAGGTTCTCTACCTAATCAGATAATTAAACCAGTTCCGATCGGCCCTAGTCTAACGTGGTTTACCCTAACAATGTGTCACGGTAAAGTTACAAGCAGATTAAAGTGCAGGAAATATAATTAAGAAACAAAATTGCAAACCATTTATGTCATTGAAAACCAAATCGAATACAAGGTGAGAAATTCAGAGTTTCTAGATAATCCACCTTCCACGACGATCGCCAATGGGAGGATGGCAATGGTGCACTAGTGATGGCCAGACGTTGAGGTTTCCGTCCAACGGAGTGCGTCGGCTATACCGAGCGATCACCTCCAAAAGCTTCCAGCTTCCCAACTCTTGGTCTTGTACCTCCTCGATCGAGAGAGACACCGTACTGAAGTTTCGTGTACCACCGTACTAGCTTTGAGTGTCTACAGTTGCTGATGGCGCTAGCTCTAGATTCTGCTAAAAATTCCACACTTGAAGACGTGGCCTGATGTGCTTATTTATACAAAAGCTGGATAAATCTAAATCTAATCCTAATAACAGAAATTCAAATCCTAAAGATTCTAATTCGAATTACAGATTACAATCTCCTAAATCTTAGGAGTTTCCCAATTTCCTAATTTCTAGCCGAATCATATCTGCATTCCTAGTTACCCGAATTACAGATTGACAAATCATATCTGTATTACAGATTTCTTTATCTTAGCAAATCATATCTGCATCTTAGCAAATCATATCTGCATCTCAGCAAATCATATTTGCATCTTAGCAAATCATATATGTATCTTGGCAAATCATATTTGTATCTTGGCAAATCATATCTGTATTTTAGCAAATCATATCTGCATTATTGCTGGAGTGATTTTAGGCGAGATTTCCGTCATTGATATCGGCTTGACCGGGAGCGCTAGACTGGGCCGAGATGACTTGGGCCAAGATGGCTTGTTGGGCCTGCAAAACAAGTCTTAGCTTTTTTGTTAGTTAAAAACCTCATTTTAGCACGTATTTGTATTTGTCCTATTTTTAGGCCCATAATCCAAATCTCGATTAAGACATCACTTTTAATCATTAAACATTCTTAACAACACCCATCTTAAGCCCTTGTGAGGTGTATAAAATACGACTCATCAAGCGCCACCTTGGCCAAGCTTCCTGATTGTGATTTTGGCTCTATGGGCCAAGTCTTCAACTTGGCTGATAGGCTCTCGACCTAGGCTTCCAATGGTGGGCTGACTTTGCTAGACCTGCAATGAAGGAATAGTTAGCTTAATGTCTTGAATTAACATAGATTGTGTTTTTCTCTAATTCTAGGCCCTTAATCTGGATCTCAGCTAACAATCCTTTCTTAACTTCATGAATTGCTTAATGGCATTCTTCTTAGGTCCATTTAAGATGTGTATTTGATGACTCATCAATGGGCCATCCGGGCAAGGAAGCCAGAGTCAAACGAAGAATTGTTGAAGATGTTCTGGAAGGTGGAAATTAATATTCCACTCCTCGAATGCAATTGAACAGGTCCCTAAGTACGGAAAATTCCTCAAGGAGTTGTGCGTACATAAAAGGAGAAAGATAAAAGGGTGCAAGGAAATTAGAGGCGTGGTGTCAACCCTTACAAGAAGTGAAGAATTCACTACAGGTGCCCCAACCCTGCCAAAGAAGTGTAGAGACCCTGGTATTTTTTCTGTCCCATGCACCATCGGCGAATGCACCTTTGCCGATGCCATGCTGGACTTGGGAGCCTCGATCAATGTTATGCCCGCATCAATTTATAGGTCTCTAAACTTTGGTGATTTAGAACCCACAGAGATGACTATTCAGCTTGCAAACAGGAGAATTGTCCAGCCTCTGGGAGTTCTCGAGGATATGCTCGTCTAGGTGAATGAGCTAATATTTCCAGCTGATTTTTATGTGCTCGACATGGAGGATGAGACATCCGGGAAGGAATCAACCTTAATTCTAGGAAGATCGTTTCTTATGACAGCAAGAACCAAGATCGATGTGCATGCCGAGACCCTCTCGATGGAATTCGGTGACACTCTAGTGCAATGTAATATTTTCGAAGCAATGAAGCACCCCACCGAAGACCACTCCCTCTTTGGAATTGATGTGCTTGATGAGATAGTTGAAGAATACTTTCAACTAAATAGCACCAGTGAAGATATTGAGAAGTTCACTGGAAGCACTAACGAGATCAGCTGCCTAGGGGTCACAGATGAAGAGGCCGACCATGAGGAAGTACAAGACCTTTTTTTTTTCTAACTTTGAGGATGATCATAGCAATATTGCTGACTTGTACTTTGAAGTTGAATTGTCTGAACTGTCTGAACTATTAAATCAAGTCTGCAACCCGAGGAGCTTAGAGTGCACAAATAATGCAGAGGTAAAAGTTTCCGAGACTAAAAAGCCCTTACCTGCACAGCTGGCAACCATATTCACGGCCGAAATGAAGTTGGCCAAAGGAGGCCGAGTCAATGCAAGGACAAAAGTCAACTCGACCAGGCATCTCAAGAATAAAGCCGACAGCAAAGACAAGTCGGCTGGGGAAACCGATTTGAGGGCACGCTAAAGTCAAACATCAAGGCCGACACAATTACTGAGACCGTCTCGGCCAGTGAAGACCAGACTCAAACTGAAGTAACGGTAAATGTTCCACCGGGATCCGACTCCGAAGCTGCACAAGAAGTCAAGGCCGACTCCAACCCGACAAGAACTTAAATCACCATGTCGAGCCGGCCGAAGCAGCTTGAGGCTGAAGTCATGTCGGCACACTTAGTGTCAAGTCAAGATGAAGTCGGCCAAACAGATCCGAGCCTAGTACTTGAAAAGTCTCCATTGCTACCACCACCCATGGAGCTAAAACCATTGCCAAGTCACTTGAAATATGGCTACTTAGACAATGAACAATAGCTCCTAGTTATTATTGCCAACAAACTCCACCAAGACCAAGAAGAAAAGTTGTTGGAAGTTCTGAGGCAACATAAAAAGGCAATCGGATGGAAGCTTTCAGACCTTCCAGGCATAAACCCCTCCATCTACATGTACAGAATCCTGATGGAGGAGGAAATCAAGCCCATAAGGCAACAACAAAGACGATTGAATCTAACACTCCTGGACGTGGTTAAAAAGGAGGTCACCAAACTCCTTGCTACAGGAATCATCTATCCCATCTCAGATAGTTAGTGGGTGAGCCCTATGCAAGTAGTACCAAAGAAGTCAGGATAACCATCATGAAAAACCAACAGGACGAGTTGGTGCCTATGAGGATGCAGAACAACTGGCAAGTATGCATCGATTACAGAAGATTAAGCCAGGCAACCCACAAGGATCACTTTCCTTTGCCTTTCATCAACCTAATGCTTGAAAAGCTAGTAGGGAAATCCCATTATTGCTTTCTGGATGGTTTCTCAAGCTACATGCAAATTCATATTGCACCTGAAGATCAGCACAAGACAACCTTCACCTGCCCATTTGGTACATTTGCGTACACACGCATGCCATTTGGCCTGTGCAATGCACCGAGCACGTTCCAACGCTGCATGATGAGTATCTTCTCGGAATTGCTACAGGACTACATGCAGGTGTTCATGGATGACATCACGGTGTATGCAGATTCATCCGAAGCATGCCTGAGAAACCTGTCAAAGGTGTTGAAGAGATGCATTAACACGAATCTTGTGCTCAATTTTGAAAAATGTCGTTTCATGGTGACCGAGGGAATAGTGTTGGGACATCTGATCTCCAACAAAGGCATTGATGAGTCACAATTTATACATCTTTTAGACACCTAAGAAGAAGGTTTGCAAGACTATTCTGTGCTTAAGAATGGATTGTTAGCTAAGATTCATTCTATGGGCTTAAATACAGAGAAAATACAAATCTGTGTTAATTCAGATTTCTTAGCTAATAAAAGTGTCACTCCTTCTTCTGGAGGTCAAGCCGAGTTGACCAAGGTCAACAAAAGGAGTCTCAGCCGAGATAAAGTCATCCTGGTCAGACCAGAGTCGTCTCGGCAACCCATGCCTTGCAGCCCAGCAGCCCAGTAGAGAGGCCCAACTGTATTGACCACATCAGCTATCCAGCTCGGAGGCCATCTTAGCGTTAGCTCAACTGCCATGTCACTCCTAGGAAATCTGCTAGGTCACGTTAGAAGATCTGCATAGGGGTAGAATAGGACCTTTCACAATGTAATTCTGTTAGGATTCGTTAGGATTAGCATATCAAAGCTCGTGTATATATAGGAAGAGCTGTGCACTTTTTACACGTTCTGTCTTTGAATTCACTCTTAATACACTTCGTTTACTCCATTTCCTCGCCCTCATCCTTCCATTCCTGGTGGTGCACGGTGCTTTGCGTGGCGTTTCTCTCGATTGAGGAAGCGCAGGTCTAAGACTGGGAAGCCGAAGTCTGCTAGAGGGACCGATCAGACTACTTGACGCACTGGGTGGAGCTGATCCTCGGCCAAAGCTAACGGAGATGAACCACCACCATCAACCATGGCGATCGTCGTGGAAGATGGATCCACCTGAAGTCAGGACCACTGTATTTGTATTCTGTTTCTGTTAATCGATTTCATTCTGCATTTCATATCTCCTTTCTCTTTCCTCCTCTTTAATTCATGTTTGAATCGCGATTGCATTTGAATATGAACAATGTTAAGCTAAGCCGATTGGAACTGCTTTAACTAATTCAGTAGGTAATCAGTTAACGATAGTTAATCGAGAACCTAAAATCAGCTCTGCACTTAATCCCTGCCAACTGATGAGGTAGCGATTGCGTAATTCCTCGGTATGGCAATGGACGAATGTTTGGCGATCGTCATAAAACTACCAAAGGCTGACATGGACTGAGAACTGGAGTGTGGAACCTAGACTGGACTTGAACTAATGGAACTGAACATGAACACAGTTATATAATAATAATAATAGATAATTAGTGACAGTAGTATATGTTTACTGCATTCACAGTCTTAATTTACTTTCTGATTTACTTGCACTCCAACCCCCCTGTTTACTGCTCTTAAGTCTGAGACAGAGATAGTCCACCTCTGTAGCGTCTGTCTGCACTTAACCGAGACCAAGCCGGATCGTCTCTGTTGAGATTGACTCGGTTCAGTCTCCGTTGAGAGCAACTCGGCCATTGCCGAGACGAGTCAGTACTTTACATCTCAGATCCTACTCCACTTCACTTTACACCAATTCACAACTGAATACACTGTGTCCTTGAGAAGAATGACCTAGGGTTAGCTATACTATAGTTAGCTTTAGTAATTTGATAAGCGCGTAAAACGACTGAAAAATGCGCATCATCAAATTGGCGCCGTTGCCGGGGGCACAAGCTCCTTTGTGTCTTTGTGTGCTAAGTAAGTAAGGTTGAATTCCGAGTCTGTAAAGTGTGTCTGTCAAGTCGGTCTTGAGTCTTTTGAACTTGTCTATGTCTGTCTATTTTGTTTATGGATCCTAAATAAAAAGCATGACATTCTGTTTTGCATTCATCACTGCATCCTTCTTTCTGCATTGCATTCTTGCATTCAGCTAGTTTTTCTGTTTTGCATTCGTGCTAGTTTGATTGCACTTTTTTTTTCGTATGCCATTCTGTAGTTCCATTGGTTAGTTAATTGATAGCTGTAGTTTCCAATTTTGCATTCACTCTTCCAAATACTATTTCTAACTCTGATTTTTCTGCATAATATGTACAATGCATGACTAGGAGTAGTACTGACCCATTGTATGTTTTTGACCCAGAAATAGAATTAACTTTACGTAGATTATGCAAAATTAGGAACGCTGCAGTAAATACTAGTATCAATATAGATCCTGTAGCTGACTCTAACCAGTTTTACACTAACAATTTTGTTTCTAGTTCTGACGTTTTTGCAGAATCAAGACGAATGGAGAATAACGATAGGACGCTGAAGGAATTAGCCACTCTAGACGTAGTGTATCAACCTTGGTGCATCCAATACCCACAGCTGGAGCCAGCTCAAATATATGAGTTGAAATCTGGTCTTATACACCTGTTGCCTAAGTTTCATGGTCTTGCAGGAGAAGACCCCCACAAGCATTTAAAAAGAATTCCATGTGGTCTGTTCTACAATGAGGCCGCAAGGGATATCGGAAGACTACATCAAAATGAAGGCATTTCCATTCTCCCTGGATGGAGCAGCAAAGGATTGGCTGTATCTTCAGCCAGTGCTTTTCAACACTTGGGGAGACATGAAACGCACCTTCCTGGAGAAGTTCTTTCGGGCATCCCGCACTGCTTCCATTAGAAAGGAAATATGTGGGATAAGGCAGCACACAGGAGAAACACTACACGAGTACTGGGAGAGGTTCAACAAACTCTGTGCCACCTGTCCACATCATCAGATCAGCGAACAGTTGCTGATCCAGTATTTTTATGAAGGATTATCGCTGATGGACAGAAGCATGATAGACGTAGCCAGTGGCGGAGCCCTGATGGACAAGACGCCAGTAGCAGCAAGGCATCTGATTTCTAATATGGCAAGCAATACACAACAGTTTGGGATCAGAGGGCCAAATCAACCACGGATGGTGAGTGAAATCGGTGCAGCTTCCAATCAGAGGTTGGAGAATCAGCTGACCGAGTTAACATCATTGGTGAGACAGCTTGCTGTTGGGCAACACCAACCAGCCATGGCAGCAAAAGTATGTGGCATATGTACTTCCGTGGAGCACCCCACTGATATGTGCCCCACTCTCCAAGAAACCGAGTCGGACCAGCCAGAAAATGTTGGAGCCATAGGTGGATTTCAGTACGGGAAGCAGCCGTATCAGAATCGGCCATTTGATAACCAGCAACAGGGAGGACATCCATTTCGGCCAGGACCGAATAAAGGACCATATGCAACCCAACAATTCGGATCCACGCCGACCACCTATCAGAGGCAGGCAGGTTATCAACAGCCGGCTCCGCAATACCAAGCACCACCTTTCCAGCAGCAACAACAACAACAGAGAATGCCTACTCCAGGCAACTCTCCATCTCTGGAAGACTTGATGAAGCAGCTTGCAACCAGCAACCTGGAGTTCCAACAATCTGTGAGCTCTAGCAATTTACAGTTCCAGTAGAACATGACTGCCACCATCCAGGACCTCAAAACGCAGATTGGACAGCTAGCCAACACTGTAAGCCAATTACAGTCGGTAGGATCCAGCAACCTTCCCTCTCAAACCATTCCAAATCCGAGAGGTAACGCCAGTGTAGTCACTCTTCGAAGTGGAAAAGAACTACAACAACCTACATTGGAGCAGAAAAAGCCGAGATCGAAAGAAGCCGACTGAAGTCAAATGCCGACTTTACAGTCTCGGCCAGAAACAACTGTCCCATTGCCATTTCCATCTCGGACCACTTCCTAAGAAGGGAAGCCAGAGTCGGATGAAGAATTGTTGAAGATGTTCATGCAAGGTGGAAATCAATATTCCACTCCTCGATGCTATTAAACAGGTCCCTAAGTGCAAAAAAATTCCTCAAGGAGTTGTGTGTACACAAAAGGAGGAAAATAAAGGGGAGCAAGGAAACTGGAGGTGTGGTGTCGGCTCGACACAGAATGGAGCAATCACTACAAGTGCCTTAACTCTGCCAAAAAATGCAGAGACCCGGAGTCTTTTCTGGTCCCATGCACCATCGGCGAATGCACTTTTTGCCAATGCCATGTTGGACCTGGGAGCCTCAATTAATGTCATGCCCACATCAATCTACAGGTCCCTGAATTTTGGTGACTTGGAACCCACAGGGATGACCATTCAGTTGGCAAATAGGAGTATTGTCCAGCCCCTTGGAGTTCTAGAGGATGTTCTCGTCCAAGTCAATGAACTAATATTTCCAGCTGATTTTTACGTGCTAGACATGGAGGACAAAACATTCGGGAAGGAATCCACCTTAATTCTGGGAAGACCTTTCTTGATGACAGCCAAAACAAAGATTGACGTGTATGCAGAGACGCTCTCCATGGAATTCGGTGACGCCTTGGTGCAATTCAACATTTTCGAAGCTATGAAGCACCCAACCGAAGACCACTCTCTCTTTGGCATTGATATACTTGATGAACTAGTTGAAGATAAATGGCAGTGGTGAAAACATTGAGGAGTCTGCTGAGAATGATGATGAAAGCAGCTGCCCAGGAGTTACAGATGAAGAGGCCGACTATGAAGGAGTACAAGACCTCTCCAACTCTGAGGACAATCATAGTGATGTTGCTGACCTGGCCTTTGAAGTGGAACTGTTCGAATTATTAGACCAAGTCTGCAGCACAGAACACTCAGAGTATTCAAATGATGCAGAAAACAAAGTCGCTGAAGCTGAAAAGTCTTCCATTGCACACTTAGCGACAATTTTTACGGCCACGAATGAGTCGGCCAAAGAAGGCCGAGTCAATGAAGAAGTCAAAGCCGACAAGCTTGCCGAGACCATCTCGGCCACAGAAGACCTAACTCATACTGTAGCAAAAATAAAGAGTCCATCCGGATCCGACTCAGAAGGAACGCTTAAAGCCAATGCCGATTCCATTCCGACAATAGCCAAAACCATGAAGTCGAGCCGGCTGAAGCAGACAGAGGCCGAAATCATGTCGGCACACCTGGTGCCTGATCGAGATCAAGTCGGCCAGTCGGATCCAACCTCAGAAACTGACAAATCTCCATCACCGTCACCACCCATAGATTTAAAAACATTGCCGAGTCATCTGAAATATGCCTACTTGGACAAGGCACAGCAGAGTCCATGCCGGTTCTGTGCCATCTCGGCCGGATCTGGAACATCTTCGGCCTGGCAGAGTTCAATTTTGTCATTTACCTTTAATCTTTCCTCCTAATCAGAATTTCCAAGTGGACGGCAAAAGTAAAAATTGTTTTGAAAAGAATCTTGAACTGGCTTCTAAAAGTTTGAATAAGTCAGTAGAAAGTAACTCTGCAACTGTGGCAAGAGATTTCTCTAGCTTGAGGGGAATGAAACTTTTGTGCTCTAGTCAATAGTTGATTGAGAATCTAAGAAGGAAACCCCCTGTGTTAGAGCAAATACAACTTGTGTGAGATTTTGAGCCTTGTAAACATTAATGGCTTACATCTTGCCATTTCTCTTCTTTTTCTAGTGTGATTTTTGCATTCATGACAACTGCATATTCTACATTTTGCCTTAACTCTCTGGATACAACTGTTCTCACATGCAGGAATGACATGATCTAGGCCATGTTTCTTATAAGCCCTAAGCCAAATAAAGCCTACCTGAACAAATGTGTCTGTTGTTTACCCCCTTTTGAGCCTAATGTAACCATTCTTCCTAATAGTTCACTACAAGCCAAGGCCAGAAAAACCATGAATCAACCTCACCTTCGAGGAGCAGAGGAGCTTTGGAATTCTTTTGGGAGTAAATCATGATCAAGTGTGGGGGAACTCCAGGAAGCAAAAGGTTGTTCAGCACCCTCTAAGGCTTGAAAATACAAGAAAAAGAATAAAAGCGAGTAGAAGAAAGGAAAGAAAAAAAAAAAAAGGAAGCAACAGCTAAAAATCTGAGCTGAAACGAATAAAGAAAGAAAACAGTTGCATAAGTTGTATAATAAGAAAAAGAAAAGAAAATGCGCTGGTAGCAGCAAGAAGGAGGAATTGACAACATCCTGGGTTATCCCTCAGGCTGATAAAGCTTACTCCCCATTGCTCCTCTCTTCCTCGTGGGTCCTGAAGCTAGTTTTCCCATATTCTATCCTACCCGTGACCCAGCCTTGCTAAAAAGCCGAAAAGAAGTCCTAGTGATCATATCTGTGTGTGTTTTTGCAAGTGTAAGAAGAGAGATTCGCCAAAGTATGGTGATATCAGTCCATGAATGTTGAGTGTAAATACAAGCCGAGACACGTGAGAAATAAGGGAGTTATTTGCCTAAAAAGAGAGCTCTGTCACTCTTGGTTACCTTCTCTTGTTTGCAGGTCATGAATTTGCCTAGAGCACGGAAGGAGTAATTTCCGGATTGTTAGAGTATCTCGATCTCAGAGTGAATGAGTACCGACTCTGTCTCGGTTGAACTAAAGGAAGCCAAGTGAAAAATTCTTTTCTATCTTTAAAAATTTCCCATTGTTGATTTTCATTTTATTTTTGCCCAGGAGTGCAAAAGGGTAAGTGTGGGGGTGTGATGAGTCACAATTTATACATCTTTTAGACACCTAAGAAGGAGGTTTGCAAGACTATTTTGTGCTTAAGAATGGATTGTTAGCTAAGATTCATTCTATGGGCTTCAATACAGAGAAAATACAAATCTGTGTTAATTCAGATTTCTTAGCTAATAAAAGTGTCACTCCTTCTTCTGCAGGTCAAGCCGAGTTGACCAAGGTCAACAAAAGGAGTCTCAGCCGAGATAAAGTCATCCTGGTCAGTCCGACTCCACCTCGGCCGGACCAGAGTCGTCTCGGCAACCCATGCCTTGCAGCCCAGCAGCCCAGTAGAGAGGCCCAACTGTATTGACCACATGAGCTATCCAGCTCGGAGGCCATCTCAGTGTTAGCTCAACTGCCATGTCACTCCTAGGAAATCTGCCAGGTCACGTTAGAAGATCTGCATAAGGGTAGAATAGGACCTTTCACAATGTAATTCTGTTAGGATTCGTTAGGATTAGCATATCAAAGCTCGTGTATATATAGGAAGAGCTGTGCACTTTTTACACGTTCTGTCTTTGAATTCACTCTTAATACACTTCGTTTACTCCATTTCCTCGCCCTCATCCTTCCATTCCTGGTGGTGCACGGTGCTGCATTGGCGTTTCTCTCGATTGAGGAAGCGCAGGTCTAAGACTGGGAAGCCGAAGTCTGCTAGAGGGGACCGATCAGACTACTGACGCACTCTGGTGGAGCTGATCCTCAGCGCTCAGGCTAACGGAGATGAACCACCACCATCAACCATGGCGATCGTCGTGGAAGATGGATCCACCTGAAGTCAGGACCACTGTATTTGTATTCTGTTTCTGTTAATCGATTTCATTCTGCATTTCATATCTCCTTTCTCTTTCCTCCTCTTTAATTCATGTTTGAATCGCGATTGCATTTGAATATGAACAATGTTAAGCTAAGCCGATTGGAACTGGTTTAACTAATTCAGTAGGTAATCAGTTAACGATAGTTAATCGAGAACCTAAAATCAGCTCTGCACTTAATCCCTGCCAACTGATGAGGTAGCGATTGCGTAATTCCTCGGTATGGCAATGGACGAATGTTTGGCGATCGTCATAAAACTACCAAAGGCTGACATGGACTGAGAACTGGAGTGTGGAACCTGGACTGGACTTGAACTAATGGAACTGAACATGAACACAGTTATATAATAATAATAGATAATTAGTGCTAGTAGTATATGTTTACTGCATTCACAGTCTTAATTTACTTTCTGATTTACTTGCACTCCAACCCCCCTGTTTACTGCTCTTAAGTCTGAGACAGAGATAGTCCACCTCTGTAGCGTCTGTCTGCACTTAACCGAGACCAAGCCGGATCGTCTCTATTGAGATTGACTCGGTTCAGTCTCCGTTGAGAGCAACTCGGCCATTGCCGAGACGAGTCAGTACTTTACATCTCAGATCCTACTCCACTTCACTTTACACCAATTCACAACTGAACACACTGTGTCCTTGAGAAGAATCACCTAGGGTTAGCTATACTATAGTTAGCTTTAGTAATTTGATAAGCGCGTAAAACGACTGAAAAATGCGCATCATCAGGCATCAAGGTGGACAAGGCAAAGATAGACATCATCACCTCCTTCCAAACCTCGCTTTCTGTGCGGGAAGTTTGCTCATTTTAGGACATGCAGGTTTTCTATAGAATTTTTATTAAGAACTTCAGCAAGCTAGCCTTGCCCCGGTCCAAACTGCTACAGAAGGATGTGGAATTCAACTTCAATTAGCCTTGTACCGAAGCATTTCAGGAGCTGAAGAGCCAACTCACATCTGCCCCTATCTTACAAGCACCAAACTGGGACCTACCATTCGAATTGATGGGCGATGCATCCAATTCGGCATTGGGAGCTGTTCTCGGCCAGAGAGCTGGTGTCGGCCAACTAGTGCATGTAATTGCTTATGCATCCAGAACTATGGATCCGGCCCAACAAAACTACACAACAATTGAGAAGGAACTTTTGGCAATTGTGTTTGCCTTAGACAAATTTTTCTCCTACCTTCTCGGGTCCAAGATAATTGTATTCTCTGACCACGTTGCTTTAAGACACTTGGTGAAGAAGCCTGATGCCAAGCCGAGATTGATTAGGTGGATGCTTTTCTCCAAGAATTCGACTTAGAAATCAGAGATAAGAAGGGGGCTGAGAACTCTGTGGCAGATCATCTGAGTAGAATTGGAAAGGAAAGCGAACTGATGCCTATCCGAGATGAATTCCCTGATGAGTAACTCTTGCACATCAAGACGGCCACACCATGGTTTGCCGACATTTGCAACTACGTGGCAACATCCCACTGATGATGTGCGTTTTTACAGTCGTTTTACGCGCTTATCAAATAACTAAAGCTAACTATAGTATAGCTAACCCTAGGTCATTTTTCTCAAGGACACAATGTGTTCAGTTGTGAATTGGTGTGATGCGAATAGTAGTTGAATCTAAGTGTAAGATACCGACTCGTCTCGGCAATGGCCGAGTTGCTCTCAACAGAGACTGAACCGAGTCAATCTCAACAGAGACGATCCGGCTTGGTCTCGGTTGAATGCAGACAGACGCTACAGAGATGGACTGTCTCTGTCTTAGACTTAGAAAGCAGTAAACAAGGGGGGTTGAAATACAATTGAAATCAAAACAGAAGTTAACTTTGATCAAAATGCAATTACGCTACTCCTAACGCTATTACTGTTACTGTGTTCATGTTTTAGTTCCAATAATCAAGTTCTTTCTGGTTCAGTCATTCCAATTACAATCCTCATCAGCCTCCAGTGTTCTTATGGCAATCGCCAAAGGTTCGTCCATTGCCATACCGAGGATTTATGCAATCGCTACCTCATCAAGTGGCAGGGATTAAGTTCAGAGCTGATTTTAGGTTCCCTATTAACAATCGTTAAATGATTACCTACTGAATTAGCTAAACCAGTTCCAATCGGCTTAGTTTAGCATTGTTCCTCTACCAGGTGCAATCGCAACACAGTAATTGAACTTAGATTTCAGGAATGCAATGGAGTTCAGAATTCAGAAAATGCTCGTAATATTGAAAGCAAAATACAAACACAGGGCCTGGATTCGATGATTCCATCTTCCACGACGATCGCCATGGACGACGACGATGATTCACCTCAACTAGCTAAGACGCTGAGGTTCAGGTCCACCAGAGTGCGTTGGTGCTCCAATCGGTCTGCTCTGATAACCTTCGGCCTCTCAGTTCTCAGCCTGCATTTCCTCAATCGAGAGAAACGCCATTAACAGCTCTGTGTACCACCGTGAGCGGGGGAGAAGAGAATTATGGACGTGGAAAAAGCTTGAATGCCAAAAAGCCCCTATTCGTTTAGAGTTCTATCTATTTATACATGAGTGGGCATAGCTAACGATGCTAACAGAATTACATGAACAATTCCTACTCTACCCTTTGCTGTGACTTGCGTTGCAAGCTACTCCAGGTAGTGACGTGAAGCTGAGCTGGATCCACGGTGTTTCTGATTGCTAACGTGGAGTTCCACCTAGACCTGCCTGATTGGGCTCTCTGCGTAAGTTGAGTCCCGGCCTGGCCGAGAGGCTCTCGGCCTGGGCTTCCGATGGCGGGCTAAGTTTGGCTGAACCTGCAATGAGGAGATGGTTAGCTAAAAATCTTGATTAAGCACAGATTGTGTTTTACTTCAAGTTTAGGCCATTAATCTAGATCTTAGCTAACAGTCATCTTTTAAGCTCGTGAGTTGTTCAATGGTGCCCTTCTTAGGTCCACTTAGGATGTGCATTTTATGACTCATCAAACCCCCACACTTAGCCTTTTGCACTCCTGGGCAAAACATATGACTCAATTTAAGGGTGACTTTAGTGAGAGAATTTCCCGTTTGATTTCCTTAAGCTGACTCTACAGAGTCGGCCTCTCTTCATCCCGGTTCAAAGCGCTCGTGCAGTCAGCGAGCTACTTCCTTTGGTTCTCAGGGGCCTTCATGGTTTCCAATTGTGAAAGGGTGCCCCCAGAGTGATAGAACCTTTTACTCATGTACTCAATTTTCTCGCTTCTCTCAAGTGTCTGGGCTGTGTTTACACTCAGCATTGCATGGGATTGGTGTCACCATATTTTGATAGAGCTCTCCTCTTTCACCTGCAAAACACAGCAGTTATGATCACTAGGACTTTTCTGGCTTGTAGCGAGGTTGAGGTTATGGGTCGAATAGATGTAAGAAAACTAGCTTCAGAACCCACGGGGAGGAGAGGAGCAATGGGGAGTGAGTGTAACCAG
The DNA here is from genome assembly GCA_025330945.1 of Mucuna pruriens. Classification (NCBI taxonomy): domain Eukaryota; kingdom Viridiplantae; phylum Streptophyta; class Magnoliopsida; order Fabales; family Fabaceae; genus Mucuna; species Mucuna pruriens. The sequence continues at coordinate 26,648 of JAENHJ010000359.1, read as the reverse complement.
TATGAGGGCGGTCCCGGTTGCTGTGGTCTCCTTTGTTCTTTATTTACTTGTCGTTTTTCATTCTTTCTTTCTTTTACTCATGCAGCTTGCTGATCTTTGTTTATTTCAGCTCCTTCATTCTAGCTGCCTGTTTTCTATTTTTATGTACTTTCTTTTCTTTTCTTTCATTCCATTTCCTTCTTTCTTTCTTTTCTTCTTCTGAACCTTCAGCTGCTTTTTGGTCGACTTCAGCTCCCTAGACTTCCCCCACACTTGATTTTAACTCACTCCCAAGACGATTCCACGGCTCCTCGGCTTCTCGAGGGTGAGGTAAGAATGGTTTTTCTGGTCTCGGCTTGTGGTGAGCTGCAAGAAAAGTGGTCAATTTAGGCTCAAAAAGGGGGTGACAAGGGTCAGTTTGTTTTTGGACAGCTTATTTGGCTCTGGGCTCATAAGAAATATGGCCTAGATCATTTCATTCCTGCATGTGTAAAACAGTTGTATCCAGAGAGTTAAGGCAAAATTCAGCACACACAATTACCATGCTTGCAAAAAAATCACTCAAAAGAAGAGATGGCAGAGTGTAAGCCGTCTACGTTGCAAGGCTCAAATTCTCATGCTGGCTGATTCTGTTCCTTCACTCTGAAGGCTCACTCTTCCCATTTTCACCATTTAGCATTGGGACCCAGAGGTTTGGTTCCCTTCAGGCAGAGCAGCTTTTGCTCGAGAATAGAGAGATTCCTTCTACTGGCTTGTCAGACTCTCTGGACTCAGCAAGGAATTTCCTCTCTTCCTTTGGACACGTAGTTCTGCTAAGATAAGGTCATTCCGGCTGTGGCAGACTTCGTGATGGGACTCTTTTATTAAACACAAACTTAAGCAGAAAAAAAAATACTAATGAGACTTAAAATGGTATGTCGGGTATGTAAGAAACGAAATGGAAAAGTTAGAGGAAAATGAAAAAGTTAGAGAAGAGAAGGGCAGATATGATGTGAATGATCCGTTCCAAAATGGACAGAACCCCCCCCCACACTTTAGATAGGAGGGGTAGGCCAAGTCGGCCTAGGCACTGCCATCTGGTGGAGTCGGCTCCACCAATGAAATGCTCTCGTGTTCTCTCCCATTGGTCTTTGGGCCTTCGAGGAAAGGTTTGACTTGGTGCCCATTGACCTGAAAGGTGCGGTTGGTCTGTTCTTCTCTTAGCTGTCTTTGCACTGTGGGGAAATATGTCAAGAATAACAAAAGGTCCATCCCATCTGGAGCGAAGCTTACCTGCTATGAGTTTTAATCTGGAATTGAATAGCAACACTTTTTGGCCAATCCGGAGATCTTTCCTCGGGATATTTTGGTCGGTGGAACTTTTTTACTTTCTGCTTGTAGATCCCGGGCGTTTTCATAGGCTTCCATGCGAAGTTCATCTAATTCTTGAAGTTGGAACTTCCTATGCTCACCTGCTTGGTCATAAGCCATGTTGCATTGCTTAACAGCCCAAAGAAGCTTTATGCTCGAGCTCCACAAGAAGGTGACAGGCTTTCCCCGAACACAATTCGATAGGGAGACATCCCTAGCGGTGTTCGATATGCAGTCTGTGAGCCCATAGAGCATCCTCAAGGAGTCTACTCCAGTCCTTCCTGCTGGGATTGGTCATCTTTTTGCGAGTGTGCTTGATTTCCCTGTTAAACACTTCAGCTTGTCCATTTGTCTAGGGGTGATATGCTTTGTGGCTATCCTTGTGCTACCCCATATTTTTTGAAGAAGGAGGCCATGGCTCATTTGCGAAGTGACTCCCTTGGTCACTGATGAGCGCTTTTGGGACACCGAACCTGGAGAAAATATTGGACTTAAGAAAGTCCACTACTACCTTGGCATCATTGGTTCGAGGGGGAATGGCTTCACCCATCTTGATACATAATCGACGGCAAGCAAGATGTATGAATATCCATTGGAGATTGGGAATGGCCCCATAAAATCGATACCCCAGGGCGTCAAAGACTTCACAAAACAGGATGGGTTGTTGGGGCATTTCATGTCTTTGGTTCAAGGCCATTCCTGCTTTCGACATCTGTCGCAGGAGGAGACGAATTGATGAGCGTCTCTGAAAATAGAAGGCCAATAAAGGCCACAATCAAGCACTTTCTGGCAGTCCGAGATGAGCCATAGTGGCCTCGCCAAAATGGCATGGCGTGGAGGGACCGATTTTGATCTCAGCATCAGGGGAATGCACTTGCGGATGATCTTATCAAATGCATAATCTCCATAGATAGGGTCATCCCATACGTAGTGCTTAGCATCACTTCGATCTTCTCTTTGTAAGTTCGACGCCTCGGTGGAAATTGAGATGTTGCCACGAAATTACAAATGTCTGCAAACCATGGTGTAGCCGTCTTGAGGTGTAGGAGTTGCTCGTCGGGGAACTTCGTCTCGGATAGGCAATTGTTCGCTTTCTCTTTCAATCTTTCTGAGGTGGTCCGCTCACAGAATTCTCAGCACCTTTCTTATCTCGATATCCGGTCAATTCTTGGAGAAGAAGCATCCACCTGATTAGTCTCGGCTTGGCATCCGGCTTCTTCAGTACTTGAGAGCCGAAAGATCGAGAACACGCATATCTTAGAACCGAGAAGGTAGGAGCGAAACTTATCAGGGCAAACATAATTGCCAGGAGTTCCTTCTCGATCGTCGGTGTAATTTTGCTAGGGCTGAGTCCATGGTTCTAGACGCATACGCAATAACGTGGACTGGTTGGCCGACTCGCTCTCTGGCCGAGAACAGCTCCTAGTCTTGGGTGGATGCGTCTGCACATGAGCTCAAATGGCAGGTCCCAGTCTGGTGCTTGCAGGGATAGGTGCGGATGTGAGTTTGTTCTTCAGCTCTGAAATGCCTTAATGCAGGCTGATCAAAGTTGAAGTCCACATCCTTCTGCGAGAAGTTGGGATAGAGCGCCATTTTTGCTGTCAAGTCTTTGATGAACCTTCTATAAAAACCGCATGTCCCAAAAATGAGCGAACTTCCGCACAGATGCGGGGGTTTGGAAGGGGCGTGACTATGTCTATTTTCGCCTTGTCCACTTCGATGCCTCTGTTGGAGACCAGGTGTCCCAACACTATTCCCTCAGTCACCATGAAATGGCATTTTTCGAGTTGAGAACCAGGTTCGTGTCCATGCATCTCTTCAACACCTTGGACAGGTTGTTCAGGCATGCGTCGAATGATTCTGCATACACCGTGAAGTCATCCATAAACACCTCCATGCAATCCTGAGCAAATCCGAGAAGATGCTCATCATGCAACGTTGGAATGTACTCGGCGCATTGCACGCCGAATAGCATGCGGGTGTACGCAAAAAGTGCCAAACGGGCATGTGAAAGTGGTCTTATGTTGATCCTCTGGTGCTATGTGTATTTGCATGTATCACGAGAATCCATCCAGAAAACAGTAATGGGATTTCCCTGCTATTTTTTCTAACATTTGGTCAATAAAAGACAAAGGAAAGTGATCATTGCGGGTTGCCTGATTGAGTCTTCAGAATCTATACACACCCGCCAGCTGTTTCTGAATCCGTGTAGGGTACCAACTCATCTTGTTGGTTTTTTCATGACGGTCATTCCAGATTTCTTTGGCACTACTTGCACGGACTTACCCATTGGGTGTCGAGATAGGGTAGATGATGCTGCCGCAAGCAGACTTCGTGACTTCTTTCTTGACCACATCTAGAATGGTAGGATTCAGCCTTCGTTCTTTGTTGCCTTATGGGCTTAATGTCCTCCCTCCATTAATATTCCGTGCATGCATATGGAGGGGTTAATACCTGAAGGTCAGAAAGTTTCCACCCAATTGCCTTTTTGTGTTGCCTAAGGACTTCCAGCAGCTTGTCTTCTTGCTCTAAGAGGAGGTTACTTGCAATGATGACCAAGGGGCTAGCTATTCACCCCAAAAGGCATATTTGAGGGTGGCTAGGCAATGGTTTCAGCTCGTGGGCGGTGGAGATGGAACTGGAGATTCTTGAGTTACGGCTCTCGGATCCGTCTGCCGGCTTGTTCTAGACTTCGGCATTAGGTCGTCATGGCCTCGGCCTTGTCTTTGCTTTCGCCGGCTCGGATTGAGGTCGACCCGGTTCCCTTTGTAGTTTCGATCTTGGATCCGGGTGGAGCAATGAGCTTCTTGGCTCAAGTCCGGTCCTTTTCCGAGATGGTTTCGTTTAGTGTGTCGGCTTGTGTGTTTGACTCGTCGCCGAGTTGACTTTTGAACTTGCATTGACTCGGCCTTCTTCGTCCCGACTTCACTTCGGCCGTGAATATTGTTGCCAATTGTGTAGGTGGAGGCTTGTGGTCTCGGCAACTTTTACCTCTGCACTATTCTCATTCTCTGAGGGGTCGATAGCAGACTTGGTTTATTAACCTGGTTAGTTCTTTTCAAATGCCAAGTTGCTGACGTCCATCATGATCATCCTCGAGAGTCAGGGGATTTTAGCACTCCATTATGGTTGGCCTTGGGCGGCTGTATCGGCTTCGACAGTTCTAGCAAGATCTTGATTCCCTCATTTGCAACTGTCTAGTTGGAAGTATTCCTCCACCAACTGTTCCATTATGTCTATGCCAAAGAGAGAGTGGTCTTCAGTGGGGTGCTTCATGGCTTCAAAAATGTTGAACGCACCAATGTGTCACCGAATTCCATAGAGTGTTCCTAAGCATGTACGTCGATCTTCGCCCTTGCCATCATTAGAAATGGTCTCCCAAGATCAATGTTGATCCTTTTCCGGATGCTTCGTCCTCCATGTCAAGCACATAGAAATCAGCGGAAATATTAGTTCGTTCACCGGACGAGGACATCTTCGAGAACTCCTGGGGTTGCACGATGCTTCTATTAGCAAGCTGTATGGTCATCCTCATGAGGTTCGGATCTCGAAATTGAGGACCTATAAGTTGATGCAGGCATGGCGTTGATTGACGCTCCCCAGGTCCAGCATAGCATCAGCGAATGTGCATTCGCCAATAGTGCAGGACCGAGAAGATACAGAGGTCTCGGCACTTTTTGGTAAGACACGTGAAATCCCCCGCAGTGGGATGGCTCCTAGTTAAGCTTGAGACCACACCTCAGAAGTTCTCGATTCCCCTTCATCTTTTCTTCTTTTGTGTACGCGCATAATTCCTTGAGGAATTTTGCGTTTCGAAATTTGCTTGATCGCATCGAGAAGTGGGATGTTGATTTCCACCTTCCGAGAACATCTTCAGCAGCTCGTCATCGAATCTGGTTTCGTCGTTTAGACGGCGATTAGGATGGAAATGGCAATGGGACGGTTATGCGTGGTTGAGGCGGTGAGTCGGCCATTTGCTTCCGCAGTCGGCTTCAGCTGGCTGCAGTACCTGATGCTTTGCAGGCTGAAGTAATTCTTTGCCGCTCGAAAGTATTACTGCATTGGCATTCCCTCTCGGATTCGGAATGGGTTGGGAGGAAGGCTGCTTGGCTTACCGACTGTAACTTGCTCACGTATTTGCTAGATGTCCTATCTGCATCTTGAGGTCCTGGATAGTGGCGGTCATATTCTGTTGGAATTGTAGGTTGCTGGGAACTTACTGACTGCTGAAATTCCAAATTGCTTGTTGCCACCGCTTCATTAAGTCTTCTAGTGATGGAGAATTGCCTTGGGTAGGAGTTCTCTGTTGCTGTAGTGGGAAGGATGGTGCTGGGTATTGCGGACTTCGGCTGCTGGTAACCAGCCACTCCATAGGGTACATTTGGCATGGTTCCGGCTCTTTGAGCTGCATATGGTCCTTGTTGTGGCTAGGCCGAAATGGTTGTCTCCCATATGGTTGATTATCGAACTAGGGTTCTGGTATGGCTGCTTCCCATCTTGGAATCCTCCTACGGCTCCAACACTTTCTGTTTGGCCAGGTTCGGTCTCTTGGAGAGTGGGGCACGAGATCGGTTGGATGCTCCATTGAAAGTACATATGCCACAGACCTTTGCTGCCATGGTTGGGTGATGTTGACTAACAGCCAGTTGTCTCACCAGAGATGTCAATTCGTTAGCTGGTTCTCCATCCTTTGGTTGGAGGCTGCACCCCCAAGTTCAATGGCCGAGATGGATTCGGCCTCGATCCCAAATTGTTGAGTGTTACTCGCCATGTTCGAGATCAGATGCCGTGCTTTATAGTGGTGTTTGTCCATTAATGCTCTCCATTTGGCAAGATCAATCATGCTCTATCCATCATTGATAGTCCTTCGTAAAAGTACTAGATCAGCAACTGTTCGCTGATTTGGTGATGGGACAGGTGGCACAAAGCTTGTTGAAGCACTCCCAATATTCGTCTGAGTAGTCTCTCTTGTATGCTTTGCCTTATCCCACATATTTCCTTCGATGGTCGCAGATCTAGAAGCTGGAAAAATTTTTCTAGGAAGGTGCATTTCATATCTCCCCAGGTGTTGAAGAGTCTTTTGCTGCGTATATAGCAAATCCTTTGCAGCTCCGTCCCAGAGAATGGAGATGCCTTCATCTTTATGTAGTCTTCTTCCTCAGGATTCCCTACGGCCTCATCGTGGAACAAACCACATGAAATTCTTTGAGATGTTTGTAGGGGTCTTCTCTGCAAGACCATGAAATTTAGGCAACAAGTGTATCAAACTAGACTTCATTCATATGTCCGAGGCGGCTCAGTTGTGGATATTGGATACACCATGGTTGGTACACCACATCTGGAGGTAGCTAGCTCTTTCAACGTCCTGTCTTGGTGTTCCATCTGCCCTGGCTCTGTGAAATTGTTAGCACTAGTAATAAAATGGTCAGTACAAAACTGGTAAGAGTTAATGGCACAATTCACACCACTCTTGATACTTACCGTGGTATTTCTAATTTTTCGCAATCTGCGTAAAGTTAGTTCTATCTCTGATCAAAAACATACAATGGGTCAGTACTCCTAGTCATGCATCATGCATTTAAAGTAATTAAAACAACAATTAATTCTCTTGCAAAATTAAATGTAATGTATGCAAATTAAATGTAATGCTTAGTCGAGAAAATTTAATGTATGCAATGCAGAATTGAGAATTTATTCTATATCTATATATATATACTTGTTTTTATTTTATCATGAATTCACGTGAGATTTATTGACAAATTCAAACTCAAAAACTCTAAACAAACTTCAACTCGATTCGACTCGGTTTTACTTGGCACACTTTGAAACACAAAGAACTTATGTCCCCGAATTGGCTTAAATTGATGATGTGCGTTTTTACGGTGGTTTTCTTTATCAAATAACTAAAGCTAACTATAGTATAGCTAACCTAGGTCATTCTTCTCCAAGGACACAGTGTGTTCAGTTGTGAATTGGTGTGATGTGAACAGTAGTTGAATCTAAGTGTAAATACTTGACTGCGTCTCGACAATGGCCGAGTTGCTCACCAGTAGAGGCTGAATCAGAGTCAATCTCAACAGAGGCGATCCCGCTTGGTCTCGGTTGAATGCGACAGACAGCTACAGAGATGGACTGTCTCTGTCTTAGACTTAGAAAGCAGTAAACAGGGGGTTGAAATACAATTGAAATCAAAACAGAAGTTAACTTTGATCAAAATGCAATTACGCTATTCTAACGCTATTCTCAAGTTATTCTTGTGTTCATGTTTTAGTTCCAATAATCAAGTTCTTTACTGGTTCAGTCATTCCACCACAATCCTCATCAGCCTCCGGTGTTCTTATGGCAATGCCAAAGGTTAGATCCCATTGCCATACCGAGGATTTATGCAATAATCGCTACCTCATCAAGTGGCGGATTAAGTTCGGAGGCGATTTTAGGTTCCCTATTAACAATCGTTAAATGATTACCTACTGAATTAGCTAAACCAGTTCCAATGAATTAGTTTAGCATTGTTCCTCTACAGTGCAATCGTAACACAGTAATTGAACTTAGATTTCAGGAATGCAATGGAGTTCGAATTCAGAAAATGCTCGTAATATTGAAAGCAAAAATACAAACACACAGGCACGGATTCGATGATTCCATCTTCCACGACGATCGCCATGGACAACGGCGATGATTCACCTCAACTAGCTAAGGCGCTGAGGTTCGGGTCCACCAGAGTGCGTTGGTGCTCCAATCGGCCTCCTCCGATAACCTTCCCTCTCGGTTCTCGACACGCATTTCCTGTCGAGAGAAAGCGCCGTTAACTCTGTGTACCACCGCGGAAATGGGAGAAGAGAATTATGGGCGTGGAAAAAGCTTGAATGCCAAAAAAGCCCCTATTCGTTTAGAGTTCTATCTATTTATACATGAGTGGGCACAGCTAACGATGCTAACAGAATTACATGAACAATTCCTACTCTACCCTTTGCTTTGTGACTTGCGTTGCAAGCTACTCGAGTAGTGAAGTGAAATTTGGATCCACGGTGTTTACGATTGCTAACGTGGAGTTCCACCTAGACCTGCCTGATTGGGCTCTCTGCGTAAGTTGAGTCCCGGCCTGGCCGAGAGGCTCTCGGCCTGGGCTTCCGATGGCGGGCTAAGTTTGGCTGAACCTGCAATGAGGAGATGGTTAGCTAAAAATCTTGATTAAGCACAAATTGTGTTTTACTTCAAGTTTAGGCCATTAATCTGGATCTTAGCTAACAGTCATCTTTTAAGCTAGTGAGTTGTTCAATGGTGCCCTTCTTAGGTCCACTTAGGATGTGCATTTTATGACTCATCACTCACCTCCCACCAGAGGCATCTCAGACCTATAAGGATAAAATCCGAAGCGATGCCAAGTACTACATATGGGATGATCCCTACCTTTGGAGACTGTGCAGTGACAAAGTCTTCCGCAGGTGCATTCCTGACATCGAGATCAATTCGGTCCTCCAGTTCTACCATTCGGCTCCTCGAGACGGTCATTATGGATCAACTCGGACTGCCAGGAAAGTGTTGGATTGTGGCCTCTACTGGCCCTCTATTTTCAGGGACGCTCATCAATTTGTCTCCGCCTGCGAAAGGTGCCAAAAAGCAGGAATGGCCATGAACCGAAGGCATAAAATGCCCCAACAACCTATTCTGTTTTGTGAATTCTTTGACGTTTGGGGTTTAGACTTTATGGGACCATTCCCAGTCTCCAATAGCTATTCATACATCTTGCTTGCTTTCGATTATGTATCAAGATGGGTAGAAGCCATCGCCACCATAACCAATGATGCCAAGTAGTAGTGGACTTTCTTAGGTCCAATATTTTATGCAGGATTGGTGTGCCAAAAGTGCTCATCAGTGACTGATGAGTCACAATTTATACATCTTTTAAACACCTAAGAAGGAGGTTTGCAAGACTATTCTGTGCTCAAGAATGGATTGTTAGCTAAGATTCATTCTATGGGTTTGAATACAGAGAAAATACAAATCTGTGTTAAATCAGACTTCTTAGCTAATAAAAGTGTCACTCCCTCTTCTGTAGGTCAAGCCGAGTTGACTAGGGTCAACAAAAGGAGTCTCAGCCGAGATAAAGTCATCCTGGTCAGTCCGACTCCATCTCGGTAGGACCATAGTCGTCTCGGCCACCCATGCCTTGCAGCCCAGTAGAGAGGCCCAATTGTATTGACCACATCAGCTATCCAGCTCGGAGGCCATCTCAACGTCAGCTCAAATGCCATGTCACTCCTAGGAAATCTGCCATGTCACGTTAGAAGATCTGCATAGGGGTAGAATAGGATCTTTCACAATGTAATTCTGTTAGGATTCGTTAGGATTAGCATATCACAGCTCGTGTATATATAGGAAGAGCTGTGCACTTTTTACACGTTCTATCTTTGAATCCACTCTTGATACACCTCATTTACTCCATCTCCTCGCCCTCATCTTTCCATTCCTGGTGGTGCACGGTGCTGCATTGGCGTTTCTCTCGATTGAGGAAGTGTAGGTCTGAGGATCCGAGGGGGTCCGCTGTAGGGACCGTCGGACTACTTGACGCTTACTGGTGGAGCTGATCCTCAGCCAAAAAGGCTAACGGAGGTGAACCACCACCATCAACCATGGCGATAAAATTAATGGAAGATGGATTCACCTGAAGTCGAGATCACTGTATTTGTATTCTGCTTTTGTTAATCGATTTCATTCTCGCATTTCATATCTCCTTTCTCTTTCCTCTTCTTTAATTCATGTTTGAATCATGATTGCACTTGAATATGAACAATGTTAAGCTAAGCGGATTGGAACTGGTTTAACTAATTCAATGGTAATCGTTAACGATAGTTAATCGAGAACCTAAAATCAGCTCTACACCTAATCCCCGCTTAAACCGATGAGTAGCGATTGCATAATTCCTCGGTATGGCAATGGACGAATGTTTGGCGATTGTCATAAGACTACCAAAGGCTGATATGGACTGAGAACTAGAGTGTGGAACCTGAGCTGGACTTGAACTAATGGAACTGAACATGAACACAGTTATATAATAATAACAATAGTAATCGGTAACAGTAGTATATGTTTATTGCATTCATAGTCTTAGTTTACTTTCTGATGTACTTGCACTCCAACCCCCCTGTTTATTGCTTTTAAGTCTGAGACAGAGATAGTCCGCCTCTGTAGCGTCTGTCTTCACTTAACCGAGACCAAGCCGGATCGTCTTTGTTGAGATCGACTTCGGTTCGATCTCTGTTGAAACAACTGCCATTGCCGAGACGAGTCAGTACTTTACATCTCAGATTCTACTCCACTTCACTTGACACCAATTCACAACTGAACACACTGTGTCCTTGAGAAGAATGACCTAGGGTTAGCTATACTATAGTTAGCTTTAGTTATTTGATAAGCACGTAAAACGACTGTAAAAACGCCCATCATCAGTGACCAAGGAAGTCACTTATGCAACAGAGCCATGGCCTTCCTTCTTTAGAAATATGGGGTGGCGCACAAGATAGCTACAGCATATCACCCACAAACAAACGGCCAAGCTGAGGTATTTAACAGGGAAATCAAGCAAACATTGCAAAATATGACAAATCCCAGTAGGAAGGATTGGAGCTGACTCCTTGAGGATGCTCTATGGGCACATAGAATCGCATACCGAACACCTTTAGAGATGTCCCCCTATCGGATTGTCTTCGAAAATGCCTGCCACCTTCCTATGGAATTAGAACATAAAGCTTACTGAGTAGTCAGACAATGCAACATGGCCTATGACCAGGCAGGGGAACAGAGGAAATTCCAACTTCAAGAATTGGATGAACTCCGCTTGGAAGCTTATGAGAATTCTAGGATCTACAAGCAAAAAGTCAAGAAATTCCATGACCAAACAATCCTGAGAAAAGACTTCCATATCGGCCAAAAAGTGTTGCTGTTCAACTCTGATTAAAGCTCCGCGTAAGTAAGCTTCGTTCAAGATGGGATGCACCTTTTGTTATCACTAACATATTTCCCCATGGTGCGGTGCAGCTAAAAGATGAACATACCAACCGCACCTTCGGTCAACGTGCATCAAGTCAAGCCATTCCATGAAGGTCCAACACCACCTGAATTAACATGGAGATCATTTCATTGGTGGAACCAGCTCCACCAGATGGCACAGCCTAGGCCAACTCGGCCATTCCCCTTCAATCTTTGCATTGAGGACAATGCCGGAAACTTCAAGTGTGGGGGGGTAGGGTTCGACCATTGACCATTTAGGGCAGACATTTATATCGGCCCTATTGCTTTAGCTCTCTTGTAGTTTTTGTTTTAGTTTTTTTTTTAGTTTTTTTCCTTCTGTTTTTCAATAAGTCCTTAAATTCAATAATTCAATAAAAAAAGCTTCCCAGGCCGAGTCGGCCAAAGCTGAGAATGTCCTTGGCCTAGCAAAATCACGGAGCTGAGAAAGAAGGAGAAAAAAATTCCTATTTGAGTTCGGAAGTTTGATGAACTAAGCGGAAGCAATCTCCTCGATCGAAAAAGATGTGTCCTCTGCCTAAAGGGAACCAAAACTTTGTATCCCAAGCACCTAATGACTGAAAAAGGAGGAGGAACCCGAGGGGTGAAGGAAAAAAATGGCAAGTGAGAATTGCAATAATGATGGCCTACATTCTTGCTATCTCCTCCTTTCTTGAGTGAGTCTGCATGCATGTTAATTGTGTATGTTGCGTTTTTCCTTAACTCTCTGGATACAATTGTTCTTCACGTGCAGGAATGACATGATCTAGGCCATGTTTCTTACGAGCTCCTGCCAAACAAAGCTGTCAAAAAGTCTTCGCCCTTGTTTACCCCCTTGGCCCTAATTTAACCATTCTTTCTTGCAACTCATTACAATCCAAGGCTAGAAAAACAATAAGTTCACCCACCTTTGGGAGCTGAAGAGCCTTGGAATTGTATTGGTAGTGAGTCAGAATCAAGATGAAGGAAGTTTGGGAAAGCGAGAATCAGGTCTGAAACATCTAAAAAGCTCGGGGAAAAAAAAAAAAGAGAGAGAAAGAAAATGAAAGGAACAAAAGAAAAAGAAAAGGGCAGTATACTAGTACAGTAATAAGTAGCTGAAGTTAAGATGAATACGCAAAAACAACAAGCTGCCTGAATTCAAAAAAAAAGAGAAACAAAAATAAAGGAGGACCCACAAGCAACCAAGGTTGCCTCATGTTGATAAGACTCACTCCCATTTGCTCTCTCCTTCTCATGGGTCTTGAGACAACCACCCATCTTGAACCTCGGCGTGACCCTAGCTCCCCTACAAGCTGAAAAAAAGTCTAGTGATCATGACTGTCTATGTTTCTGGTGTAGTAGGAGAGCTTTGTCAAGAGATGGCTTTACCAATTCTATGCAATGCTTTGAGTGTAAGCACAAGCCAAACACTTGAGGCAATTGAGAGAGAATTGACTACCTAAGTGGGAAGCTCTACTACTCTTGGGTACTTCCTCCCGGCTGCAGTTCACAAGGACATCCTAGACCCAAAGGAAGTAGTTCTCCGACTGCATGAACACCTTGAGGCGAGATAAGGAGAAGCCGACTCTGTCTAGTCAAGCTGAGGAAGTCAATGAAAGAACTTCTGTCCTTGGCCCGAAGGCCCCCTTTGCATAAGTCATCTTATTTTGCCCGGGGAGTGCAAAAAAGCTAAGTGTGGGGGGTTTGATGAGTCAAAAAATCATATATAAAATGTGGACCTAAGAGGGTGTCAATAAGCAACTCATGCACCTAAAAGATGATTGTTAGTCAAATTCAGATTAAGGGCCTAAAACTAGAGATAAACCTGACCTCTTGTTTATTCAAAGCATTAAGCTAATCGTTCTTTTGTTGCAGAACCAGCCACACTCCTGAAGCCCATCACAAGGAGGCCCGGTCAAGAGCATCCCCACCTGGCCGGCTCTAGCTTAGCCAGGCCGAGACTCGGCCTAGTAAATAGAACAGCCCCAAGCGAGGCGGCCCAATAAGGAGTGAAGCCTGCGTGGCAGTCCGTCAGCTATCACTTAGAGGCCACCTCAGCTCCAGCTCAGCCTCCCACGTCACCCTAGAAGTAGCGTGCGGCGTAAGAAAATACAAGGGGTAGAATGGGGACTTCAATTGTATTTACTGTTAAGTCGATTAGCTTTCGTGCCCGGTATATATGGCGCACACATGAACAAATCGTGGGTCTTTTGGCTTCATAATTACACTCTTCGCACTTTCCTTTATGTTTTCTCTCAGCCCCATCTTCTCCCTCTCACGGTGGTTTTACGGTTGTATAGTGGCGTTCTCTCGATCGAAGAAGCATGACATTTAAGAGGCGAGAAGCCAGAAGGTTCTTTGGAGGTGACCAATTGGAATACCAAACGCATTCGAGGGACTTGATCCTCAGCGTTCTAGCTTCTCGAGGTGAACCATCGGCTTTGTCGCCATGGTGATAAATCGTGGATAGTGGAACCCCGAAGCCAAATCCCTGTGTTTGTATTTCGTTTCCATTAATGTGAAGTGATTTCTAATTCTGAATTCTGTTGCATTCCTAGACTTCAATTCCTTATCTGCATTGCGATTACACAAAGTGAGGAACCACGATTGAACTAAGCCGATTGGAACTGGTTTGATTAGAAAACAATAGGTAGTCAACTAGATCACTTAATTGAGAACCTAAAATCAGCTTGAACTTAATCCCTGCCAACTGATGAGGTAGTGATTGCGTAATTCCTCGGTATGGCACGAACGAACGTCTGACGATCGTCATTAGAATATTGAAGGTTGATGTGGATTGTTAGCGAGCAATGAACAAAAAAGACTTGATTATTGGATTTGAAACATGAACACACCATAGCATAGCGGTAGTGTAGTTAGTATTTGCAATTAAATTTACCTTGCTTCGTAATTTACTGTATTTCACTTTGCTCGTATTCTAACCCCCCCTCGTTTACTTGCTTTCAAGTCAGAGATAGAGATAGTCATCACTGTCGCGCATCTGTTTGCATAGCCAAAACCAAGTCGGGTAGATCTCTACAGAGATCGTCTCGGCTCGATCTCTGTGGAAGCGACTTTGTCATTACCGGGACAAGTCATTACTCTACACCTCAGATTTTACGTCATTCCACTTCCCACTTGAATACTCTGCGCTTAGATTCTGCATTGTTTACTCACGTTAAAACACATTTAGAACACATTGTGTCCTTGGAGGAAGAATCGACCTAGGGTTGACTATACTATAGTTAGCTTTAGTTATTTGATACGTTGAGACAACTAAAGCGATCTTATCATCGGTTGGGTCCAGAAACCTTCCCTCGTAAACCGTTCCAAATCCTAAAGGAGGGAACATGAGCATTGTAACCTGAGAAGTGGTAAGGAATTACAAGTTGTGCCCACGACCAAAACGATGTGAGTCTGAAACAAAAAGTCGACTCCCAAGTTTAGCAATAGCCTAAGAGCACCCCACTACTGTTTTTCCTCTCGGTCAATCTCAACAAGAAGGCTTGAAACTGATGAAGACTTGCTGAAGATGTTCTGGCGGTAAAAATCAACATTTTGTTCCTTGATGCAATAAAGCAGGTCTCTAAGTATGCAAAAAGTTCTTGAAAGAATGCGTAATTGATGTTAGGCGTTTTTACGGTTGTTTTCTGGCGCTCATCAAATAACTAAAGCTAACTATAGTATAGCTAACCCTAGGTCGTTCTTCACCGAGGGCATGGTGTGCTTCGGTTGTGAATTGGTGTGAAGCAAACAGTAGAATCTAAGTGTAAATACCGACTCGTCTCGGTAATGGCGAGTTGCTCTCAACGGAGAGGCAGCGAGATGATCCCAATAGAGATCCGGCTTGGTCTCGGTGAGTGCGGAACAAGCTACTGAGAGGTGGACTATATCTGTCTCGGACTTAGAAAGCGGTAAACAAGGGGGTTGGAATACAGTGGAATCAAAACAGAACGCTTAACTGTAATCAAATGCAATTCGCTACTCTAATGCTATTGCTATTCTTTGTGTTCATGTTTAGTTCAATAATCAAAAGTCTTTACGGTTCAATCACTCCAATTACAGTCCTCTTGACCTCACAGTGTTCTTATGGCCGATCGCCGAAGTCCGTCCTTACCATAAGGGACTTACTGGTTTGCCACCTCATCGGTTAGCCGAAAGATTAGGTTCAAGCAGATTTTAGATTCTCAATCAACAATGCGTCAGTGATTACCTCTTGAATTAAATAAAAACCAGTTCCAATCGGCTTAGTTTAACATTGTTCGTTACTAGGTGCAATCCTGACCGCAATGAGTTGAACTTAAATTTCAGGAATGCAATGGTTCAAATTCAGAAAACGCTTATAATATTGAAAGCAAAATACAAACCAGGGCCTGGATTCGATGATTCCAACTTCCCGACGATCACCATGGGACGGCGGCGATGATTCACCTCGGCTATTTAAAACAGCTGAGGTTCAGTCCACGAGTGTGTTGGTGCTCCAATCGGTCTCCTTTGATAACCTTGGCCTCTCAATTCTTAGCCTACATTTCCTGTCCAGGAGAAAGCGCCATTAACAGCCTTTGTGTACCACAGTGAGTGGAGGAGAAAACCAGAGAGAGTTGAGTATGAAGCAGGGAAAGTTTGAATGCCAAAAAGCCCACTGTTCGTTCGAGGAGCTCTATCTATTTATACAAGAGTGGACACAGCTAACAGAATTACATGTTCCTATTCTACCCTTGTTGTGACTTGCGTTTGCAAGCTGCTCTGAGTAGTGACGATGGAGGTACCGGACAGGGTGGCTCAATTCTTTGTGAGGCGTTCCCCCTGGATCTACTGGCCCAGGCTCCTGCATGGGTTTGGGAGTCTCGGCCTGGCGGAGGTTCTCGGCCTGGGCTTCGATGGCGGGCTGAGTTTGGCTGAACCTCAATGAAGAGATAGTTAGCTAAAACCCTTGATTAAGCACAAAGGTGTGTTTTACTCGAGGAGTTTAGGCCATTAATCGGATCTTAGCTAACGGTCGGCTTCGTGAGTTGCTCAATAATTGCCCTTCTTGGGTCACTTAAGATGTACATTTTATGACTCATCAAACCCCAGCCTTTTTTGCTCTGGGCAAAACATATGACTTCAATTAAGGGTGACCGTAGTAGAAATTTTTGTTTGATTTCCTTAAAAGGACTCTAATGGCTTCCCTTCATCTAGTTCAAGGTACTCATGCAATTAGGGAGCTACTTCCTTTGGTTCTCAAGGGCCTTCATGGTTTCTAGTTGGGAAGGAGTGCCACAGAGTGATAGAACTTTTACTCATGTGCTCGATTCTGCCTGCCAAATGTAATACGGCCATGTTTACACTCAACATTGCATGGAATTGGTGTTACCATATCTTGTGAGCTCTCTTTCTTCGCCTGCAAAACCTGACAGTTATGATCACTAGGACTTTTTTGGCTTGCCATTTGAGGTTATGGATCGAATGGATGTAAGAAAACTAACCGGGACCCGGGGAGGAGAGGAAGCGATAGGAGTGAGTGTAATCAGTATGAGGGCAGTCTAGGTTCTTTGTGGTCTCCTTTAATCTTTATTACTCGCCGTTTACATTCTTTCTTTCTTCTACTCATGCAGCTTGCTGATTTTGTTTATTTCAGCTTATTTATTTCAGCTGCTTGTTTTACTGTTTTTTATGTACTTTCTTTTCTTTTCTTTCATTCCATTTCTCTCCTTTTCTCTTCTTCTAAATCTTCAGCTGCTTTTTGACCGAATTCAAACTCCTAGACTTCCCCACACTTGATTCTAGCTCACTCCCAAGGCGATTCCATTTTGCTCCTCGGCTTCGAGGGTTGGTGGAATGGTTTTTCTGGCCTCGGCTTGTAGTGAGGCTGCAAGAAAAATTGGTCAATTTAGGCTCAAAAGGGGTTGACAAGGTTCAGCTTGTTTTGGACAGCTTTATTTGGCTCTGGGCTTATAAAATATGGCCTAGATCATTTCATTCCTGCTGTGTAAAACAGTTGTATCCAGAGTTAAGGCAAAATTCAGCACACTTGCATTAACATGCTTGCAAAATCACTCGAGAAAGAGGAGATGGCGAGTGTAAGCCATCTGTTGCAAACTCAAATTCTCACAGCAGCTGATTCTGTTTCTTCACTCTGAAGGTTCCCTCTTCCCATTTCTGCCACTTACCACTTAGGAACCAGAGGTTTGGCTCTCTTCAAGCAGGGCACTTTTGTTCGGGGTGAAGAGATTCCTTCTCTTGGCTCGTCAGACTCTGGGACTCAGCAAGAATTTCCTCTCTTCTTTTGGACACGTAATTCTGCTAGGATGAGGTCATTCCGGGTGTGGCAGACTTCGGCAGATGGAGACTCTTTTATTAAACACAAACTTAAGCAGCAAAAATACTAATGAGACTTAAAATGGTATATCAGATATGCAAGAAGCGAAATGGAAAAGTTAGAGAAGAAGAGGCGGATATGGCGTGAATGATCGGTTCAGAAGAGACGGAACTCCCCACACTTAATTTCGGCATTGTCACCGATGTGAATAGGTTGGTAGGCCGGCTGTTCCATCAGGAGGAGTCGGTTCCAAGATCAGGAGATGCTCTCTGTATTTTCTCTGTTGGTGTTGGACCTTCGAGGAAAGGTTTGACTTGGTGCCCGTTGACCTGAAAGGTGCGGTTGGTCTGTTCTTCCCTTAGGCTGCCTTTGCACCATGGAAATATGTCAGTAATAACAAAGGTCCATCCCATATAGGCGAAAGCTTACCTCTTATGAGCTTTAATATGGAATTTAATAACACTTTTTGGCCAATATGGAGATCTTTCCTTAGGATATTTGGTCGTGGAACTTTTTACTTTCTGCTTGTAGATCTGGCGTTTTCATAGGCTTCCATGCGAAGTTCATCTAATTGTTGGAGTTGGAACTTCCTATGCTCTCCTGCAGGTCATAAGCCATGTTGCATTGTTAACTTTGCCCGATAAGCTTTGTGCTCTAGCTCCACGGGAAGGTGAGGACTTTCAGAAAACAATTCGATAAAGGAGACATCCCTAGCGGTGTTCGGTATGCAGTCTGTGAGCCCATGGAAGCATCTCGGAGTCTACTCAGTCCTTCCTGCTTTGGGATTTGTCATCTTTTCAGAGTATGCTTGATTTCCCTGTTAAACACTTCAGCTTGCCCATTTGTGCTGGGGTGGTATCTTTGTAGCTATCACATGTGCTACCCGTATTTCGAAGAAGGAGGCCATGGCTCATTGCGGAGTGACTCCCGTAGTCATTGATGGCGCTTTTGGGACACGAACCTGCGGAAAATATTGGACTTAAGAAAGTCCACTACTACCTTGGCATTATTGGTTACGGGTGGGAGCGGCTTCTACCCATCTTGATACATAATCGGCAATAGCTTAGGGGATGTATGAATAGCCATTGGAGAT
Source organism: Mucuna pruriens (assembly GCA_025330945.1). Classification (NCBI taxonomy): domain Eukaryota; kingdom Viridiplantae; phylum Streptophyta; class Magnoliopsida; order Fabales; family Fabaceae; genus Mucuna; species Mucuna pruriens. The sequence continues at coordinate 7,935 of JAENHJ010000359.1, read as the reverse complement.
TGGGAATGGCCCCATAAAATCCCGATACTAAGCGTCAAAGACTTCCTGGCAGGATGGGTTGTTGGGGCATTTCATGTCTTTGGTTCAAGGCCATCCACCTTTTTGACATAAGCCATAAGTGGAAGCGAATTGATGGCGTCTCGGAAAATAGAAGGCCAATAGAGGCCCAATCAAGCACCTTCTGGCGGTCAGAGATGAGCAAGTGGCCTCCTCGGAGGCGAATGGCGAGAGAGTGGAGGGCCAGGCTTGATCTCGGTATCGGGGAATGCCTGCGGATGATCTTATCACTGCATAATCTTCATAGATAGGGGTCATCCCATCGTAGTACTTAGCATCACATGATCTTCTCTTTGTACGTTCGAGATGCCTCGAGGCGGAAATTGAGATGTTGCCCTGTGAAATTACAAATATCTGCGAAACCATGGTGTGGCTGTCTTGAGGTGCGAGGAGTTGCTCGTCGGGGAACTCGTCTCGGATAGGCAATTGTTAACTTTCTCTTTCAATCCTCTTGAGGTGGTCCGCTCTGAATTCTCAGCACCTTTTCTTATCTCACGATATCGAGGTCGAATTCTTGGAGAAGAAGCATCCACCAGAATCAGTCTCGGCTTGCATCCGGCTTCTTCGGCCAAGAACTTTAAACAGTGATCGGGAGAACACGACTATCTTAGAGCAGAGAAGGTAGGGCTGAAACTTATCCAAGGCAAACTTTATTTCCAGAAGTTCCTTCTCGGTCATCGTGTAATTTTTCTTTGGGAGTCCATGGTTCTGGGCCCATCATCTGTAATAACATGGATGGATTGGCGGGCTCGCTCTCTGGCGAGAAACGACTCCTAGTCTTAGGGTGGATGCGTCACACATGAGCTCAAATGGCAGGGGCCATGCGGTGCTTGTAGGATAGGTGCAGATGTGAGTTTTATTCTTCAGCTCAAAAATGCTCGATGTAGAGGCTGGTCAGTTGAAATCCATCATACACGTAGAAGTTGGGATAGAGGCAAAGCTATTTCTTTGAAATCCTTGATGAACCTTCTATAAAAGCCTGCATGTCCCAGAATGAAGCGAACTTCCCCTGACGGGGTTTGGAAAGGAAGTGATTATGTCTATTTTTCGCCTTGTCCGCCGATGCCTGTTGGAGACTAGGTGTCCCAACATTATTCCTCGGTCACCATGAAATGACATTTTTCAAGTTGAGAACCGAGGTTCGTGTCCATGCATCTCTTCAACACCTTGGGCCGGAGTTGTTCGGGGCATCGCGTCAAATGATTCTGCATACTGTATGAAGTCATCCATAAACACCTCCAATGCGATCCTGGCAAATCAGAAGATGCTCATCATGCAGCGTTGAAATGTACTTTCGGCGTTGCCGGCCGAATGGCATGCGGGTGTCGCAAAAGTACCAAATGGGCATGTGAAATTGGTCTTATGTTTGATCCTCCGGTGCTTATGTGTATTTGCATGTATCCTGAGAATCCGTCAGAAAACAGTAATGGGACTTCCCTGCTATTTTCTCTAACATTTGATCAATAAAAAGGCAAAGGAAGTGATCCTTGCGGGTTGCCTGATTCAGCCTTTTTGTAATCTATACACCCCTTAACTGTTCGAATCCTTGTAGATACCAACTCATCTTGTTGGTTTTTCATGACAGTTATTCAGATTTCTTTGTACTTTTCACTTACAGGACTCACCCATTGGCCGTCTGAGATAGGGTAGATGATACCTACAGCAGGCAGCGTGACTTCTTTCTTGACCATCTAGAATGGTAGGATTCAACCTTCGTTGCTGTTTTAAATATGGGCTTGTCTCCTCCTCCATTAATATTCTGTGCATGCATATGGAGGGTTAATACCTGGAAGGTCAGAAAGTTTCCACCCAATTTTTGTTTGTGTTGCCTAAGGACTTCAACAGCTTGTCTTCTTGCTCTGAGGAGGAGGTTGCTTGCAATGATGATTTGGAGGCTGCTTGTTCATTGTCCCAAAGGCATATTTCAATTAGCTAGGCAATGGTTTCAGCTCTGTTGGTGGTGGAGATGGAACTGGAGATTCTGAGTTCTGAGCTCTCGGATCCCGTCTGGCCGGCTCGTTCCCAACTCGGCATTAGGACTGCCGTCATGGCCTCGGCCTTATGCTTTATGCTTTCAGCCCAGTCGGATTGAGGTCAGCTTCGGTTTCCTTTGTAACCGATCTCGGATCCGGGTGGAGTAACGAGCTTCTTGGCTCGAGTCTGGTCCTTCTTGGCGAGATGGTCTCGCAAGTGTGTCGGCTTGTGTGGTGAACATTTCGGTAGAGTTGACTTTTGACCTTGCGTTGACTCGGTCTTCTTTAGCCCGGCTTCAGTTCGGCCGTGAATATGGTTGCCAATTGTGCAGGTAGAAGCTTTGTAGTCTAACAGCATTTACCTCTGCATTATTCTCGCTCTGCGAGGGTTGGGTAGCAGACTTGGTTTATTAACCTGGTTAGTTCTTTTCAAATGCCAAGTTGCTAGTGTCACTATGGCAATCCTCAGTGCAGGGACTCTAGTGCTTAATCATGAGCAGCGCGGCTGGCCGGCTTCTAGCAAGATCTTCCATTCCCTCACTGCAACTGTCTAGTTGGAAGTATTCCTCCACCAACTATTCCATTATGTCTATGCGAAAGTGAGTGGTCATGATTGGGGTGCTTCATGGCCCAAAAAATGTTGGACTGTACCCAATGTGTCCCGAATTCCATGGAGAGTGTTCCGTATGTCGTCAATCTTTGTCCTTCTTGAGTCATTAAATGGCCTCCCAATATCAATGTTGATCCTTTTCGGATGCTTAAATCCTCCATGTCAAGCACACATAAAAATCAGCTTGGAAATATTAGTTCATTCCCTGGTTGAGGACATCTTCGAGAACTCCCGGGGGTTGCGATGTACATTAAGCAAGCTGAATGGTCATCCCCATGGGTTCCCGATCTCGGGAATTGAGGGACCTATATAAGTTGATCGGGCATGACATTGATTGCGCTCCCAGGTCCAGCATAGCATCAGCGGAATGTGCAATCACCGATAGTGCATGGGACCAGAAGATCACTGAGGTCTCGGCACTTCTTTGGTAAGACCTGTGAAATCCACCAGGTGGGGTGTTCCTCGTTAAGCTTGAGACCACACCTCCAGTTCTCGATTCCCCTTGACTTTCTTCTTTTTGTATCGCCAATTCCTTAAGGAATTTTGTACTTCTGGTTGCTTGCGATCGCGTCGAGAGTGGAATGTTGATTTCCACCTTCTGGAACATCTTCACCTTTCGTCATCAGAATCTGGTTTCCATGCCGAGGCGATTCCGGGATGGAAAGCGACAATGGGACGGTTAATACGTAGGTGAGACGGTGAGTCGGCCATTGCGTTAAGTCGGCTTCGGTGGGCTGCGATGCACGATGCTTTGTGCAAGCTGAGGTAATTCTTTGCCGCTTCTGAGTATTACTACATTGGCATTCCTCTCGGATTAGGAATGGGTTGGGAGGGAAGGCTGCTTGGCCGGTGTTGTAACTTCGCTCACATGATGTTGCTAAACTGTCTGTTGCATCTTGAGATCTGGATGGTGGCGGTCATATTCTGTTGGAATTATAGGTTCTGGAACTTAGTGACTATTTGAAATTCTAAATTGCTTGTTGCCAGCTGCTTCATTAAGTCTTCTAGTGATGGAGAATTGCCTTGGGTAGGAGTTCTACATTCTTTACATGGTGGGAAAAGGATAGTGCTGGAGTATTGCAAACTCATTTGCTTGGTAACCAAATACTCCATAGGGTGCGTCGGCATGGATCTTTTGGGCTGCATATGGTCCTTGTTGTGGGCTGGGCGAAATGGTTGTCTCCCATATGGTTGATTATCGAGCTGCTTGGTTCTGGTATAACTGCTTCCCACATCTTGGGAATCCTCCCTACGGCTCCAACACTTTCTGTTTGGCCAGACTTCGGTCTCTTGAAGAGTGGGGCCTGGAGATCAGTTGGATGCTCGATTTGAAATACATATGCCACAGACTTTTGCTGCCATGGTGGGTGATGTTGACTAACAGCAGGTTGTCTCACCAGAGATGTCAACTCGGTTAGTTGGTTCTCCGTCCTTTGGTTGGAGGCTGCAGGATTCGTTCATTGCGAGATGGATTCGGCCCTCTGATCCCCAAATTGTTGAGTGTTGCTCTCGCCATGTTCGAGATCGAGATGCCTTTGCTGTACTGTGTTTGTCCATTAATGCTCCTCCACTGGCATCAATCATGCTTCTGTCCGTCATTGATAGTCCTTAAGTAAAATACTGGATCAGCAACTGTTTGCTGAAGTCTGATGATCAGGGACAGGTAGCTAAGCTTGTTGAGCGCTCCCAGTATTCGTGCGAGTCTCTCACATATCTTTGCCTTATCCTACAGATTTCCTTCCTCATGGTCACAGTCCTAGAGGCTGGAAAGAATTTTCTAGGAAAGGTGGTTTCATATCTCCCCGTGTTGAAGAGTGATGGCTGCCGAGATATAACTTGATCCTTCGGCTCCATCAGGAGAATGGAAATGCCTTCATCTTGATGTAATCTTACGGGATTCCTATGCGGCCTCATCGTGGAACAAACCACGTGAAATTCTTTGAGATGCTTGTGGGTCTTCTCCTGCAAGACCATGAAATTTAGGCAACAAGTGTATCAAACCCGGACTTCAATTCATATGTCTAAGCCGGCTCCGATTGTGAATCTTTGGATACATCATGGTTGGTACACCACATGCAGGAGTGGCTAGCTCTTTCAACGTCTGTCTTGGTGTTCCATACGCCTTGAGCTCTGTAAAATTGTTAGTACTTTCATGATAAAATGGTCAGTACAAAACTGGTCAGTACAAAACTGGTCAGTACAAAACTGGTCAGAGTTAATAGCAAATTCACACTACTACTATTTCTTTGTGGTGTTTCTAATTTTTCGCAGTCTTCGTAAAGTTAGTTCTATTTATGGATCAAAAAGTATACAGTGGGTCAGTGCTTTCTCTAGTCATGCGTCATGCGGGATTTAAAGTAACTAAAACAACAATTAATTCTACTGGAACAGAATGTAGTCACTATGTAATGCTGAATTAAGTGCAATGCAGAGTTAGAAAATTTAATATGCAATGCGGAGAAAAATTTATTCTATATCTATATGTATATATTTGTTTTATTTTATCAGTGAATTCACGTAGAATTTATTGTGATTCAAACTTAACAACTCTAAACAAAACTTCCCCACAACTCGGATTCGACTCAGTTTACTTGCTTACGTGAAACACAAAAGAACTTGTGTCCCGATAATGGCGTAATTTGATGTTTAGGCGTTTTTACGATCGTTTCTGTATTTCGTCAAATAACTAAAGCTAACTATAGTATATTTAACCACTAGGTCATTCTTCTCGAGGACCACGATTGTGCTCGGTTGTGAATTGGTGTGTGAAGCAAGCGGAAGTAGAATCTAAGTGTAAAATACCGACTCGTCTCGGCAATGGCGGGTTGCTCTCAATAGAGGCTGAGCAGAGATGATCCCAATGAGAGAATCCGGCTGGTCTCGGTGAGTCTGCAGACAAGCATCTGAGAGGTGGACTATCTGTCTCGGACTTAAGCGGTAAACAAGGGGGTTGGAATGCAATTGGAATCAAAACAGAGCTTAACTATAATCAAATGCAATTACGCTACTCCCCAATGCTATTCTTATTACTGTGTTCATGTTTAGTTCCAATAAGCAAAGGTCTTTCTGGTTCGATCACTCCAGATTACAGTCCTCATCGGCCTAGTGTTCTTATGGCAATCGCCAAGGTCGATCCCTTACCATCTGGGGACTTTGTCGCCACCTCATCGGTGGCGGAGATTAGGTTCAAGCGGTTTTAGATTCTCAATCAACAATCATCAAGTGATTACCTCTGAATTAGCTAAACCCGGTTCGATCGGCTTAGTTTAACATTGTTCCGTTACTAGGTGCAATGTGACACGATAATTGAACTTAAATTTCGAGAATGCAATGGAGTTCGAGAATTCAGAAAACGCATAATATGAAAGCAAAAATACAAACACGGGGCCTGGATTCGATGATTCCGACTTCCGGACGATCATGTGGACGCGGCGATGATTCTACTCAACTAGCTAAGGCCCAGCTGAGGTTCGAGGTCCTGACGAGTGCGTTGGTGCTCCAATTGGTCTCCTACGATAACCTTGACCTCTCGGTTCTTGGCTGCATTTCCTCAATCGAAAGAATCCCATTAACAACATTGTGTACCACCGTGCAGAGGAGAGAGAAACGAGAGAGTTCGGAGATTATGAGCCGAGGAAGTTTGAATGCCAAAAAGCGCCTGTTCGTTCGAGGCTGCATATATTTATACAAGAGTGGACCCTGACTAACGATGCTAACAGAATTACATGTACAATTCCTATTCTACCCTTCTTTGCTGACTTGCGTTTTGCAAGCTACTCAGTAGTGACGTGGGCTGAAATTTGGACCCAAAGGTGGCTCTGATTCTTGTGGCGTTCCCCACGGATCTAGCTGACTAGGCTCCTGCATGGATTCGAGTCACCAGCCTGGCGAGAAGGTTCTCGACACTAACTTTGATATTTGTGTTTTGGACATGACATGATTGGCTTGCAGATTGTGTTTTTTTTTGCTGGTTTTGGTACATCGTCTGTGGCTGTACAAATGCTTGGCTGGTGAGTTTTAACAAGTAATTGCCCATACTTGGGGTCACTTAAGATGTACATTTATATTTCATCACATATCTGAAGAAACTAAAAGGCGAAAGAGCCAAAGTGGGAGTGTTTTATCGGCGTTCATTCAAAGGATGTCACGGCGAGAACCTGACTAGCTCTTGAGAAAATGTAGAGATCTGGAATTTTCTTAGTCCACGTACCATGGCAGCTGTACGCCGTCGATGCCATGCTAGACCCCACCAGATTTCGATCAATGTCATGCCAACATTAGTCTACAAGTCCTACAACTTTGGAGATCTAGAGCCTATAGGCGTTGTCATCAACTCACCAATAGATATGTTGTACAACCTGTGAGGTATTCTTGAAGATGTTCTCGTCTGAGTCAACAAGTTGATTTTTCAGCCCGATTTCTATGTGCTAGACATGGAGGACAAGCGGCTTGGAAATGGATCTACCTTAATTCTAGGGCTGACCATTTCTAATGGCGACAGAACAAAGATTGATGTATATGATAGGGACACTTTCAATGGAATTCAAGAATAACTTTGTTTAGTTCAATATTTTTCGATGCAAGAAGCATCCCCATAGGACCATTCCTACTACATCATTGATATGATAGAAAAGAACTAGTTGAAGAATTTACATAACTAGACTCAGCGGTGACAACATGGCACCTTTTATTGAAATTTCTAATATGTTTGCACGTGCAGGTTTTTGTAGTAAGCAGGCTTCACCAGCATAGATTGAAGTGTAGACCCATCGACTCAGGAAAGCCATGTTAACGGTCCTGATAACCTGATGAATATTTTGATTCCATTGATTTACTTGAGTCGGGGTATGTAGGCACGATGAAGAACGAATGTTCGATAAGTGCAGAATTCAAGTTTCGAAAGAAGGCGACACTATATTAGAGAGCCTTGATTAGATGCGAGTCTGATTCAGAGCAAGTGAAGGCCGAGAGAAGCTAACTAAAAGGCTGAGACCGCACTCACAGATTTCATCCAAGTGCTAGAATGCGGCTCAGTAATCCAAAGCCAGCGAAACTGCACCCAGGCGGGCTCGGCACACCAAGTGCTGACTACTAAATCAAAGTCGGGTCAACCTACAGCACGAATCCATCGCAGCGTACTTCCACCTCAATCACGCTGGACCCACGAATTAAAACCTTTGCCGGATCACCTAGTATGTATGCTTGGGCCAATAATTAATATTCCACTTATGATCGCCTATGACCTCCTTAGAGACGGGGAGGAGAAATTCTTTGAAGATCCTGCAGCACAGGCTT
>JAENHJ010000358.1:0-21349 GCA_025330945.1 Mucuna pruriens | reverse complement strand
CGATGAAGAACGTGAGCGAATGCGACATTTCTATGGAATTGCATCCCGTGAACCATCGAAGTCTTGAACGCAAGTCGCGCCTCGGCCAGCCGAGGGCACGCCCGGCCTGGTGTCACACATCGTTACCCCAAATGCAAACGCCTCACGGCGGCGCCAGGTGGATGCTGATCCCCGCGGCATCGCCTCGTGGCTGGTTGAAAACCGAGTCCGTCCGGCCAAATTTCGCCGCGACAAAATGGTGATGAGCGGCGCTCGAGACCGCCCGACCCTGGACCAAGGTCGGACTCCTCGGTTCTACACGCCCACCTGACGCCCTAAACGTGTCAAAGTGGCTACCCGCCGAGTTTAAGCATATCAATAAGCCGGAGGAAAAGAAACTAACAAGGATTCCCCTAAGAACGTGCGAGCGAACCTTAGAAGAGCCCACTCATGAAAACTCTAGCCGCCCTACGGTCCGACGAGGTCGAGAAGGCCGCCTCAAGCGGGCGACCGGGCCCAAGTCCCCCGGGAAGGGGCGCCAGAGGGGTGAGAGTCTGCTGCCCGACTTCGCCGCACTCACGAGGCGCTCAGCTTCATGAAGCTCAAGAGCCTGGGAATGTCCCCTAATCGCCAGAAATTCGGCTACAACATCATGGCAGAGACCGAGCAATAACAAGTACCGCGAGGGAAAGATGAAAAAGGACTTTGAAAAGAGAGTCAAATAGTGCTTGAAATTGTCGGGAGGGAAGCGGATGGGGGCTCGCTGATGTGCTCGGCCTGGATGTGGAATCGTGAAAGCTTTGGCCCGACTGATCGACTCGGGACATCGACCGACGCGGATTGCGGATGGGCGGCCCAAGCCCTGGGTCTGCCGAAATGACTCATGAGCGCCACCATCACGACTGGATGGCAGCGCCGCTGCCCTCTGCAGTGTTTTGGCACTCAAGGCTTCCCTAAAGGCTTACGCATGGGTTTCTATTCTGCTGCCTTGAAACACCTAATTCATGAGTCCGACATGCTAGTAGTCAACGGGCGAGTAAAACCCGTAGGCTAAGGAAGCCGATATGGTGGGAACTTTATCTGCAGCAGCACCACCGACCGACCCTCGATCTTTCTGTGGAAGGGTTCGAGGAGAGCATACCTCGCTCGTGACCCGGAAAGATGGTGAACTATGCCCGAAGCGGGGCGGCTGCAGGAAACTTCCCAGTGAGGCCCGCAGCTGACATCGACGTGCAAATCGCTCGTCCCGACTTTGCATAGGGCGAAAGACTAATCGAACTGCCTCAGTAGCTGGTTCCCTCCGGGTTTCCTCAGATAGCTGAGTTCGCGGCGAAGTTCTACTCTGTAAAGCCAATGATTAGAGGTATCTGGGGCGCAACGCCTCGACCTATTCTCAAACTTTAAATAGGGTAGGACTGGGTGGCTCGCTATTGCTTTAGCCGCGCACCACCTTAATCCAGAGTCTGCCGGGCCATTTTTTGGTAAGCGTAATCATGAGCAAGTGATGAACCTAAGTCGGGTTACTAAGTGTTCAATCAAGCAAGGCTTAACCTAGACCCCACAAAGGGTGTTGGTCGATTAAGACAAAGAGGATTCGTTGGTCATGGAAGCTCTAAATCCGCTAAGAAAGGTATCAACTCACCACCGAATCAACTAGCCCCGAAATGGATACATGCTTAAAGCGACCTATACTCTACTGCCTGGGCAAGGACCAGCCCCGATGAGTAGGAGAGCGCCATTGTCGCCGCAAACCTGTGGCGTGAGCCCCATGAGCTATCGCCTACAAGCAGATCTGGTGGTAGTAGTTGTTCATTCAAACGAGAACTTCAAGTCAAGAGGGAAAGGTTCCATGTGAATCCAGACTTCAGACATGGGTTGTCGATCCTGGGTGGACTGGAAGCCTGTTCACAGCGCCGCAGGCTGCATAATCGAAAGCGGAATCGCAAGTTAGTACTCCCGAACGACGCAAGGCCGACGGCAACGTTAGGAGTCCGGAGACGCTTACGGTGGCCCCTGAAGAGTTATCTTTTTCTGCTTAATGCACCGCCCACCCTGGAAAACGGCCACTGCGAGGTAGGGTCCGGGCTACTGAAAGAGCACCGCACGTCAGCTGTGTCCGGCGGCCTCTGCGGCCTCTTTGAAAATCCGGAGGACCGAGTGCCTCCCACGCCCTGGTCAGACTCATAACCGCATCGTCTCCAAGGTGAACACTGGTCGATGGAACAATGTAGGCGGAAGTCGGCAAAAATGGATCCGTGAACTCCTGAAAAAGGATCGCTCGGTGGTCGGGCACGGGGTCCTGGGCCCCGAACCCGCTCTGACCGTTTGCGGACTCGCCGAGTCGCTCCCGCGGGCGCAGAGCTGGGTCGTCACAGGCGTCTGGCCGGGGGATCGGATTGGAACTAGTCTTCGTGGCCTCTTTCCCCGAGCGCCGAATCACGACTCGTAACCTGTACATGACAAGCGAACCACCTGCTTAATTAAAACAAAAGCATTGCGATGGTCCCTCCGCGATGCTGACGCAATGTGATTTCTGCCTGCTCAATGTCAAAGTGAAGAAATTCAACCGGCGCGGGTAAACCATGCGAGTAACTATGACTTCTTTAAGGTAGCCAAACGCCTCGTCATCCAATTAGTGACGCCGCATGAATGGATTAACGAGATTCCCATCGTCCCCTGTTTACTATCCAAATAAACCACAAAAGCGGAACTAAGCCACGGAATCAATGGGGAAAGAAGACCCTGGCTGAGTTTGACTTAGTCCGACTTTTTGTGAAATGACTCGAGAGGCGTGTAGGATAAGCGAGCTGGAAACAGCAAAGTGAAATACCAATTACTTTAACGTTATTTTACTTATTCCGGACTCGAGGAAAGGGCGCCGCCCCTCTTTTGACCCAAGGCTGGCTTCTACTGGTCGATCCCGCGAAGACATTGTCGTGGGAGTTTGGCCGGGCGGCACATCCGTTAAAAGATAACGCCAGGTCCTTAAGATGAGCTCAACGAGAACAAATTCAGCAGAAAAAAGGGCAAAGCTCGCTTTGATTCTAATTTCCAGCATTTAATACGAACTGTGAGCGTATCTATCGATCCTTTAGACCTTCTGGAATTTGAAGCTGAGGTGTCGTAAGTTACCATTGGGATAATCGGGTTTGTGGCAGCCAAGCGCTCATAGCGACGCTGGCTGATCCTTCGACGCCGGGCTTTTCCTATCATCAGGAAGCGACCACCAAGTGTTGGATTGTTCACCCACCATCAGGGAACGCAGTCGGCTTAACCGTCGCGAGACGTGTTAGTTTTACCCTACTGATGACAAAGGTCGCAATAGTAATTCAACCTAGTACGGAGGAACCGTCGATTCGCACAATTGGTCATCGCGCTTTGGTGAAAAGCCAATGCGGCGCCGGTTACCGTGGCGCTGGATTACGATCAACGCCTCAAGTCGAACTGCTGGAATCCGCCAGACGCCTGGCGCTCGCTTGTCGACCAGCGCAGGGGTTTAGGCCCCCCGCAGGCACGCGTTGTCGGCGAACCTTGCAAGGCGATTAGCCTTTGTAAGACGCCATGAAGCGCAATTCCCATCGAACGACGAAGTTGAATCTTTGGCAGACGACTTAAATACGCCGACGGGTATTGTTGGCGTGAATGGCTCGCCGCCACGATCCACCGAGATTCAGCCCTTGTCGCTTGATTCGTTCCTCCCAACCATTCCTAAATTTTCATCATTTTCTTTGCGTTCGGCCATTGAGGCTACAAAGGTACCAATCGAGCAAAATTTTAAGCCATGGTGCCAAAATGTAGCATGGTAACAAACTTAGCCAAAAAAAATGAGTCACGAGCCAAAAACGTTATAGAATTTGAGAAACGGTGACAAAACGTGATCAGAAAACTTAGCCACAAATTGAGCCATGGGCCAAAAAATGTGGCTAGAATTTGAGCCACGGTGCCAAAACGTGGTCGAATTTCAACCACCGCCAAAAACGTGATCAGAAAACTTAGCCGATTTTGAGTCGCGGTGCCAAACGCGGTCAGAATTTCAGCCACCTGTGCCAAAACGTGATCAGAAAACTTAGCCAGATTTTGAGCCACTGGTGCCAAAACGTGGTCAGAATTTCAGCCACCTTTAGCCGCCAAAAACGTGATCAGAAAAACTTAGCCAGATTTTTAGTCATGCTTGCCAAGCCAAAACGTGGTCAGATTTTCAGCCACCTGCGCCAAAAAACGATCAGAAAAACCAGCCGCATTTTGAGCCACTTAAAAAAAAAACGTGATCAGAAAAAACTTAGCCAGATTTTTAGTCGCTGGGGCCAAAAACGGGTCGAATTTCAGCCAAAAAACGCCGATCGTAAAACTTTAGCCGATTTTTTAGTCACGGTACAAAACGCGGTCAGTTTTCAGCCATTTGCCAAAAAAACGTGATCAGAAAACTTAGCCAGATTTTGAGCCACTGCCAAAACGTGATCAGAAAACTTAGCCAGATTTTTGAGCCACGGTACCAAAACGTGGTCGAATTTCAGCCACTGCGCCAAAAACGTGATCAAAAACGTAACAGATTTTTAAAAACTTAGCCAGATTTTTAGCCGATTTTTAGCCACCTGCCAAAACGTGGTCGATTTTCAAAAACTGGTCAGAATACCTGCGCCAAAAACGTGATCAAAAACTTAGCCAGATTTTGAGCCACGCCAAAACGTGGTCAGATTTTCAGCCACGTGCCAAAAACGCGATCAGAAAACTTAGCCGATTTTGGCAGCCACTTCCGCCAAAACGGTCGAATTTCAGCCACTCGCCAAAACGTGATCAGAAAACTTAGCCAGATTTTTAGCCACTAGCTAAGCCAAACGTGGTCGATTTTCAGCCACTCGCACCAAAAACGTGATCAGAAAAACTTTAGCCAGATTTTGAGCCACCTGCCAAAACGTGGTCGATTTTCAGCCACCTGTACAAAAACGCGATCGTAAAACTTAGCCGATTTTGAGCCACGGTACAAACGTGGTCGATTTTCAGCCACGGCCAAAAAACGTGATCAGAAAACTTAGCCAGATTTTTGAGCCTCGGTACAAAACGTGGTCGAATTTCACCACTCAAGGCCAAAAAACGTGATCAGAAAACTTAGCCAGATTTTTTAGTCGCTGGTGCCAAAACGGGTCGAATTTGAGCCACGATGCCAAAAACGTGATCAGAAAACTTAGCCAGATTTTGAGCCACGCAGAGCCAAAAACGTGGTCAATTTCAGCCAAAAACGCGGTCAAAACTTTAGCCGATTTTGAGCCGCTGGGGAAAAACGTGGTCGAATTTTCAGCCAATCAAAAAACTTAGCCGCATTTTGAGCCGCGGTGCCAAAACGTGGTCAGAATTTCAAATGCCACTGCCAAAAAACGTGATCAGAAACTTAGCCGATTTTGAGTCATGTGCCAAAACGTGGGTCGACTTCAGCCACCTGGTGTCAAAAACGTGATCAAAACTTAGCCGATTTTGAGCCGCGTGCCAAAACGTGGTCAGAATTTCAGCCACGGTGCCAAAAACGGATCAGAAAACTTAGCCAGATTTTGAGCCACCTGCCAAAACGTGGTCAGAATTTCAGCCACTGCCAAAAAAAACGTGATCGAAAAACTTAGCCGATTTTGAGCCACCTAAACGCCAAAAACGGTCGAATTTCAGCCAATGCCAAAACGTGATCAGAAAACTTAGCCAGATTTTTAGTCGCTGGTGCCAAACGTGGTCGATTTTCAGCCACGGTGCCAAAAACGGGTCGAACTTAGCCGATTTTGAGCCACCTGCGTTAAAAAAACTTAGCCACTGGGCCAAACGCTTACCAGGTCAGAAAAAACTTAGCCACTGGCCAAAAACGTTGAACTTGTGCCAAAAACTTAGCCATTGGTCAAAAACTTAGCACTCTTCGTCAAAAAATACTTTCCTTAGACCCCCAATGACATTGGGAAGGCTTGGTGACTAACGACTTCATCCTCCATTTTTCCTGATTTTTATGCTTTGCCGCTTTTGTTAAAAATCATTAAAATCAATCCCTTATCCAATGGCTTTCGTATTTGTGGACACATTGTTATATTATTGTGCGAGTTCCTGCAAAAACTACGCCAAAATTCGATCTCTAGGTACCCTTTTCCATTTTTCCCGATTTTATGTATTTTAGCCACTTTAAAATTTTTTTAAAATTATTCCCTCGTCAAAAATTCTGTAACTTGGTGGACGAAGAGATATGATTATTCTAGGCAATCCCAAAATCTCACCAAAATTCGACCTCTAGGTCCGATTTTGACTTATGTCCGCTCAAAAAAAGGTATCTACTTGTACAATTTTGGTTTTTGCATATTATCCTATTATGTGGGGCCTCCTCGCTCAAACCACGCCCACAGTGGTTGGTGGGACTCCATGGACTTCCTCCCGACGCACAAAGCCTTCCCATGCTTGTTGTGGGTTATTTTCCATGGTTTGGGTGATTAATTGATCATCCACGCCGAATCTTGGCCGAACTCGCCGATTTTTGCGCGCCCTCGAAATTTGTGGGTTTCGTGGATGGTTTAGTCTAGCACCAGTGATGCTTGGGCAATGCTTTTCTTGGGTGATTCTCGCCCGCAGGAGAATTCCCTCAACCGGCGTTCTTTGTTTCGAGGTGTTTGCGCAAATTGCGCTGTCAGCGATACACCCATCCTCGACATGTTTCTACGCGTTTCTACCCATTGTCCTGATATAATCTGTTGTGGTGCCACCCATCGACCAACAACGCAACGCTGCCGTGGCACCAGACACGGCCTCATACATACACACCCATAAAGAGAAAACCACCCGTCAAGGTTCCTGTCTAACACCACCGATGTTTGGGCGGCTTCCTCGATCCATGGTCCTCCAATTTTATATTTGTCCTTCGATTTTTCTTGGATCACACTCGGGGGTCAGATTTTGCTTTAGTTGCTGGCCTGGCTAAACCGGGGGAGCATCATCCCATCTCCGCAAACTTAAACTGGGCCGGGGTTGGGCATCATCCCATCCTCCCTCCCTCCTAAAATCTAACCCAGCCGGTCAGGCATCATCCCTTCCGTGGTGCTCGGCACCGCCATAGCTGCCTCTTTTCTCATCCACCATCCCATCCTCCTCGTGACTCCTGGCACGAAAGTTTTTTTTCTCCCAAACCACCCCACCCTCTTGTGCCAAGCGAAGCCGCTTTTTTTTCTCCTTGACCAACAATGTAACGTTGCCTCCTCCTTCGGTGGCATCGTTGTTGTGAACAACGCAACGCTGCCTCCCCCACACGGCACCGCTCGTCAAAGCAAAACGGGCATGGTGTGTGCCTTCTTCTAGTACGACCCTCCTGGGTCCCTTTGGTTTTATTTTGTGGAGAGGATCGACAGGCTGGCACCACCACCGCTTCATGAGTATGTCTCCTACATACATGCCTAGCGGCCTGGTTTGGCGCCACCCGATGCTTCCATATGTTTGCATGCCTCTCTGCATCATGTGGCTACTGCTCTATTGGCCATGGCGAACGCGGGGGCGTAGAGTTGTGCTCTCGATGTTTTAGAAAGAAACCGTCTGTTACAGACCGAATCCGGCCGACACGCATCCTCATCATCATCAATCCGCCACCTTCCGCCTCTATGGCGTTGGGGCGCATCGTCTGCCTCGTGGCCGCTTACCTACCAAAACCAGATGGGTTTGAATCAGATAGCACACGCTCTTCCAGTACTCTTCCTGTGGGAGTTTGGGATTCGTCCCAAGACGCTGGCCCACGCCAGGCTTCGCGCCAGCTTTACGCGCAGACGTGCGCGGAGATCGTTTCGATACTTGCAGATGCGGGGCGACGCGGGTCCCAGCTGCTCCTCAAAATCTTGCCGCTTTGAATGACACCTGCCCCGGCCAAGGTCCCGTCGACCATCAAGGCTTGGGAGCACCAACGCCACGCGTAGAGTCATTAACGAATGCTACCCGTCGATCCCGCCAAGAATTATATGCTTGTCTCAAAGATTAAGCCATGCATGTGTAAGTATGAACTAATTGTGACTGTGAAAACCGCGAATGGCTCATTAAATCATAGTTTTTTTTTTGTTTGATGGCATCACTACTCTGATAACCGTAGTAATTTAGGAGCAATACGCTGAACAACAAACCCCGACTTCCTGGGATGCATTTATTAGATAAAGGTCGACGCAGTTTCGCCCGTTTTGATGATTCATGATATCCGTTTGACGCATCATTTCAGGCTCTGGCAACGATCATTCAAATTTCTGCCCTATCAACTTTCGATGGTAGGATATGGCTCACTCATGGTGGGCGACCAGCGACGAGAATTGGGTTCGATTCCTAGGAGCCCGAGAAACGGGCCAAGTACCACATCCAAGGAAGGCAGCAAAGCAAGAAATTACCTAATCCCCGACACTCTGGAGGTAAGGATAATAAATAACAATACCTGCCTACTTGAAGTCCGTAATTGAACGAGTACAATCTAAATCCTTTAACGAGATCCTGACGGAGGCAGCCTGTGCCAAAGAAATGTAATTCCAGCCTAATAGCGAGTATTTAAGTTGTTGCGCTTAAAAGCTCGATCAATTTTGGTTGGTCGACGGCCCGCTTTCCGCAGAACTCTATTTGCTGTCTCTTCGCTTTCATGATAAGGCCTCTATTTTAATCAAGTCGGTCAGTTCCTGGTGTTGTTTTTGAAGAAATTGTAGTTGCTCAAAGCAGTTTACGCCTGGATACATTAGCATGGATAACACCACAGATTCTCGATCCTATTGTGGTTAATACCGGATCGGAGTAATGATTAACAAAGGACGTTTGGGCATTCAGATTTCTAGTCGAGGTGAAATTTTCGATTTATGAAAGACAACAACCGCGAAAAGCATTTTGCCAAGGATGTTTTCATTAATCAAGAACGAAAGTTAGGGTCAAGACGCATCGATACCGTCCCTAGTCTCAACCATAAACGACGCCGACCGTGGATCGGGCTTGATGTTGCTTTTAGACTCACTGCACCTTCCATGAAATCAAAGTCTTGGTTCCTGGGAGTACGGGTCGCAAGGCTGAAACTTAAAGGAATTGACGGGTGGCACCATCAAAGTGGGAGCCCGCTTAATTTGACTCAACACCTGGAAACTTACCAGTCCGCATTAGTAAGGATCGATTGACCGAGAGCTCTTTCTTGATTCTACGGGCGTCTGCATGGCGTCTTAGTCATGGAGCGATTTATTCCGTTAATCTGCTAACTAACGAGACCTCACCGCTAAATACACGTGGAGGTAACCCTCCACCCGCCAGCCTTCTGGGACTATGGCCGCCAGGGCTACCTGGAAGTTCGAGGCAATAACAGGTCTCATGATGCCCTTGGATGTCTCGGTCAAGACGCTGCTACTAATCGATGTATTCAACGAGTCTATAGCCTCGCCGACAAAGCCCTGCAATCTTTGAAATTTCATCGTGACGGGATAGATCATATGCAATTGTTGGTCTTCAACGAGAATTCCTGCAGTAAGCGTAAGTCATCGCTGCTGACTACGCCCCTCGGCCTCTTTAGACACACCGCCTCGCCTCCTACCGATTGAATGGTCCGGCCAAGTGTTCTGACTAGGCGACAGTTGGCGGTTCCTGCTCTGCGACGCTGTGAGAAAGTCCACTCGAACCTTTATCATTTAGAGGAAGGAGAAGTCGGGACAAGGTTTCCGTAGGTGAACTCCGCTGAAGGATCACTGTCGCTGTTCTCACAACAAGTTCGACCGGGCGAACCTGCTCATCACAGATGTCTCGACGGGGTCGGCCTCTGGGAGCCGTTCTCGAACACCGACTCGGCCCCTCCCCGACCTGAAGCGCGAGAGGCGGCCGCCTGCCAGCACCTCCTCTCGCTAAAAACACAAACCCCTAGGGCTTCGTGCGCCAAGGAACTCGAACCTGTTAGGGCGTAATCTTCGCGGCCCGGAGATCTCGCTGACCTTTGCCACGACATCAACATACAAAATGACTCTCAGAATCGGATATCTCTGGGCCTCAGCATCGATGAAGAACGAGCTAAATGCGATACTTGGTGTGGAATTGCGAACTCGTGAACCATCGAAGTCTTTTGAACGCAAGTCGCACCGGCCATAGTCGGTGGGCACGCCGCCTCGGGTGTCACACATCGCTACTCCCAAATGCAAACGCCTCACGTCGCGGCGCAGGTGGATGCCGACCTCCCCGCGAGCATCGCCTCGTGGCTGGTTGAAAATCCGAGTCCATACAGCCGCGACAAAATGGTGGATGAGTCGATGCTCGAGACTGGCCAACTGACTGCTAAGGCCCGGACTCCCGATCTACACGCTGCCCACCTGACGCCTCCCAATCCAGACTTCGTGTCAAAGTGGGCTACCCGCTGAAGCTTTAAGCATATCAATAAGCTTTGAGGAAAAGAAACTAACAAGGATTCCCTAAGTAATCCGGGCGAGCGAACCTGGAAGAGCCCACCATGAAAATCTGCGCCTCTAAGTCCGCCCGACCAGAAGTCCTGGAGAAGCCGCCCTCAGCGACGGCCCAAGTCCCCCTGGGCGGCGCTAGGTGGAGCCTGTCGTGCTCGGACCCCCGCAGCACTCACGAGGCGCACGGCTACGAGTCAGGGTTGCTTTGGGAATGCAGCCTAACGAGCAGTAAATTCCGTCTACAGGCTAACATCACGTAGACCGATAATGAACAAGTACGCGAGGAAAGATGAAAAAGGACTTTGAAAAAGAGAGTCAACAAGGCTTTGAAATTGCTCGAGGGAAAGTTGATGGGGCTCTGCTGATGTGTCCCTGGCTTGATGTGGAACGCAGTCAGCCCGCCGATCGACTGGGACATCGATCTATCGCGGACTAGATGTGTGGCCCAAGCCCTGGCCGTCGAAATGCTCATGAAAGCCATCATCACGACTGTGGATGGCGCACAAGCGCCGCTACTGTGCCTAAGCACTGCTGGCCCCTAAGGCTCTGCTGGTTTCTCATCTCACGTCCGCCTTGAAACACCTGACTCAAGGAGTCCGACATATGTGTGCGAGTCAATCTAGCGAGTAAACCCGTAAGGCGCAAGGAAGCCGATCATGGGAACCTTTATCTCGCGGCAAGACCACCGACCGACCCTCCGATCTTCCGTGGAAGTGGTTCGAGTGAGAGCATACCGGCTTGGACCCGAAAGATGGTGAACTATGCCCGAAGCGGGGGCGGCTGTGAGGAAACTTCAGTGAGGCCCGCAATGACACCGACGTGCAAATCGCTCGTCTGACTTTGGGTATAGGGGCGAAAGACTAATCGAACTGCCTAGTAGCCGGGTTCCCTCCGGCTTCCCTCAGATAGTCTGAGCCCGCACGAAGTTCTATCTGCAAAGCCAATGATTAGAGGCATCGGGGCGCAACGCCTCGACCTAATTCTCAAACTTTAAATAGTAGATCGCGTCGCTTATTGAGCCGCCGCCACCTGAATCGAGAGCCCAAGTGGGCCATTTTTGTAAGGTGAACCGGGCGATGCGGGATGAACCTAAGTCGGGTTACGATGCTCAACTGCTGGCTTAACCTAGACCCCACAAAGGGTGCTGGTCGACAAGACAAGCAGGATCTGGTCACGGAAGTCGAAATCCGCTAAGGAGTGTGTAACAACTCACCTGCCGAATCAACTAGCCCCGAAATGGATGGCGCTTAAAGCCGCGACCTATACTCCTACTGGCTCTGGGCAAGGACCAAAAGCCCCGATGAGTAGAGGGCGCGATCGCCGCAAACACAGCGGCGTGAGTCCTGCGAGCTGGGCCGTCTGCAAGCAGACTGGGTGGTAGTAGCAAATATTCAAATGAGAACTTTGAAGGTCAAGAGGGGAAAGGTTCCATGAACTGCAATTCACATGGGTTGGGCTCGATCCTAAGGATCGGGAAGTCTGTCTGATAGCGCTTTTGCGCATAACCGAAAAGCGGGAATCGGGTTGACTCCCCGAACCGACGTGGGCGCCGACTAACGTTAGGGAGTCCTGACGCCTGGCGGGCCCCTGAAGAGTTATCTTTCTGCTTTAACGCCCGCCCACCCCTCTGAAACGGCCAATGGGAGGTGTCCAATGGAAAGAGCACCGCACGTCAAGGCCAAAGCGCTCTCTAGCCCTTTTAGAAAATCCGGAGACCGATGCTCCCACGCCGGCGTCACTCTCATAACCGCATCAGTTCCAAGGTGAACAAATGCCCGGTCGATGGGAACAATGTAGGCAAGGGAAGCTCGCAAAATGGATCCAGTAACTCCTGAAAAGGATTGGCTCGGTGGCTCGGGCACTGGGGTCCTGGGCCCCGAACCCGTCTTGGCCGCCTTGGATCAAGCCGAGTCGCCCGCTGGCGAGAGCGGGTCGTCACAGGTTTGGCTTGGGATCTGATTGGGAACTCTTCTGGCCTTCTTTTCCCCAAAGGCCGATCACTGAACTCGTACTGACAAGGGGAACTGACTGCTTTATTAAAACAAAGTATCACATGCTGGTCCTCAAGCGATGTTGACGAATGTGATTTCTCGCCTCAAAGGCTCAATGTCAAAGTGAAGAAATTCAACCAAGCCGCCGGTAAACCACGGAGAATATGACTCTTGTAGCTGTGCCTCGCATATCAATTAAGGACGCGATGAATGGATTAACGATTCCCACGCCCCCGTTTACTATCCAACAAAACTACGCCTAAGGAACTAAGGCTGAATCAATGGAAAGAAGACCTGCTGAAGCTTGACTCTAGTCCGACTTTTGAAATGACTTGTAGAGGTGTAGGATGTTGGAGCCGGAACAAATAAAGGAAATACCAATACTTTTAACTATTTTACTTTTGGTCTGACCTTTGAAAGTGCCGCCCTTTTTGGACCCAGCGGCTTTACCGGTCGATCCTGGCTGAAGACATTGTCAAAGGGAGTTTGGTCATGCACATCCGTTAAAAAAGATAACGCAGCGCCCTAAGATTTGAGCTCAACGAGAACGTAAATCTCAGGGGAACAAAAGCGGTAAAAGCTCGCTTGATTCTCCGATTTCCAAAGACGGCACGAACCGTGAAAGCGTGGCCTTATCGATCCTTTGGGACCTTCTGAATTTGAAGCTGTGAGGTGCTCTAAAAGTTACCACAGGATAACCGGCTCTGCGGGCGCCCAAGCGTTCATAGCGCGACGTTGCTTTTGATCCTTCTGATGTCATTTTCCTATCATCAGAAGCAGAATCCTCGCGTTGGATTGTCTACCCACCAATAGGAACGTGAGTCGGGTTTAGAATCCGCCGGAGACAAAGTTAGTTTTACTCCTACCGGCGATGCGCGTCGCAATAGTAATTCAACCTAGTACGAGAGGGAACTGCTGATCGCGATAATGTCATCGCGGTTGAAAAGCTGCTGGCGCCGGGTTACCGCGGGCGCTGGATTACGACCGAACGCTTCTAAGTCGAACCGGCTAGAAGCGACGCCAGACGCCCGCTGCCTTGTCGACCAGCAGGGGGTTTAGGCCCCCCCAGAGGCACGTGCCAGAACCTTGGGGCGTTAGCCTTGAAGACGCCATGAAGCGCAATTCCCATCGTAACGATTTGAGTGAATCCCTTTGCATCTAAATACGCCGACGGGGTATTGAAGGGCGAGGGCCTTGTGCCACGATCCACCGAGATTCAGCCTGTCGCTTGATTCGTCCCTCCCAACCATTCCTAAATTTTCATCATTTTTTTCAAGGTTCCAGCCATCGAGGCTACAAAGGTACCAATTGAGCAAAATTTTAAGCCATGGTGCCAAAAATGTAAAGCATGGTAACAAACTTAGCCAAAAAATGAGTCACGAGCCAAAAACGTTATAGAATTTGAGAAACGGTGACAAAAACGTGATCGAAAAACTTAGCCACAAATTGAGCCATGGCCAAAAATGTGGTTAGAATTTGAGCCGCTGGTGCCAAAACGTGGTCGAATTTTTCAACCACGGTGCCAAAACGTGATCAGAAAACTTAGCCAGATTTTGAGTCATGGTGCCAAAACGTGGTCGAATTTCAGCCACGGTGCCAAAAACGTGATCGTAAAAACTTAGCCAGATTTTTGAGCCACCTGCGTGCCAAAACGTGGTCAGAATTTCAGCCACTGCGGCCAAAAACGTGATCAGAAAACTTAGCCGATTTTTAGCCGGCTTGGCAAAAACGGTCGATTTTCACCACTGGGTAAAAACGTGATCGAAAAACTTAGCCGATTTTCGAGCCACGGTGCCAAAAAACGTGATCGAAAACTTAGCCGATTTTTAGTCGCTGGCCAAAACGTGGTCGAATTTCAACCACCTGCCAAAACGTGATCGTAAAACTTAGCCAGATTTTTAGTCACGGCAAGCCAAAAACGTGGTCGATTTTCACCACGGTGCCAAAAACGTGATCAGAAAACTTAGCCGATTGAGCCACTTTGATCAGAAAACTTAGCCGGGATTTTAGCCGCGTCAAAACGTGGTCGAATTTCAGCCACGGCCAAAAACGTGATCGTAAAAACTTAGCCGCATTTTTGTGTCCAGCAGGTCAAAACGTGGTCAGATTTTCAGCCACGGTGCCAAAAAACGTGATCAGAAAAAACTATTTTGAGCCATTTTGAGCCAAAAAAAACGTGGTCGATTTTCAGCCACCTGGTGTCAAAAACGCGCTAAAACGTGATCGAAAACTTAGCCGATTTTTTAGCCGCCTGCGTTAAAACGTGGTCGATTTTCAAATTACCTGCGTCAAAAACGTGATCGAAAACTTAGCCAGATTTTGAGCCACTGCCAAAACGCGGTCGATTTTCAAACCTGCCAAAACGTGATCAGAAAACTTAGCCGATTTTGAGCCACCGCCAAAACGTGGTCGAATTTCAGCCACCTGCGCCAAAAACGTGATCGAAAAACTTAGCCAGATTTTGAGCCACCACGGTAAAACGTGGTCGATTTTCAGCCACTAAACGTCGATGCCAAAAACGTGATCGTAAAACTTAGCCGATTTTGAGCCACTTGCCAAAACGTGGTCGATTTTCAAATGACGCATGGTACAAAAACGGATCGTAAAACTTAGCCAGATTTTTAGCCACTGCCAAAACGCGGTCAGATTTTGAGCCACGGTGCCAAAAACGTGATCGTAAAAACTTAGCCAGATTTTGAGCCCTCCTGCCAAAACGGTGTCAATTTCAGCCACGGCCAAAAACGTGATCGTAAAACTTAGCCAGATTTTTAGCCACCTGCGCCAAAACGCGGTCAGAATTTGAGCCACGATGCCAAAAACGTGATCAAAACTTAGCCAGATTTTGAGCCACTTGGGTCAGATTTTCAGCCACGGTGCCAAAAAACGCGATCGAAAAAACGACCTGGGATTTTGAGCCACGGTGCCAAACGTGGTCAGATTTTCAGCCACGGTGCCAAAACGTGATCAGAAAACTTAGCCGATTTTGGTCACAGGTAAAACGCCATCAGAATTTCAGCCACGGTGCCAAAAACGATCAGAAAACTTAGCCAGATTTTGAGCCACGGTACAAACGTGGTCAGAATTTCAGCCACCTGCGAAAAAAACGTGATCGTAAAACTTAGCCGATTTTAGCCACTACTGCCAAAACGGTCGCACTAACGATGCCAAAACGTGATCGGGTCAGATTGAGCCACTTAGCCGATTGAGCCACGGCACAAAACGGAAAAAACTTAGCCAGATTTTTAGCTGGCCAAACGTGGTCGAAACCTGCCAGCAAAAAACGGTCGAACTTAGCCTGATTTCGGCTTAGCCACTGGCCAAAAACGTTGGTGCCAAACTTACAGCCAAACTTGGCCATTGGTCGTAAAACTTAGCACCTTCGTGTCAAAATACTTTCTCAGACCCCCCAATGACATTGGGAAGGCTTATGACGAACGACTCATCCTCCATTTTTTCCTGATTTTCGCTTTGCCAGTTTTGTTAAAAATCATTAAAAATCAATCCCCTTATCCAATGGCTTTCGTATTTGGTGGACACATTGGTTATATTATTGTGCGAGTTCCTGCAAAAACCACGCCAAAATTGATCTTCTAGGTACTTTTCCATTTTTCCCGATTTTATGTATTTTAGCCACTTTAAAATTTTTTTAAAATTATTCCTCGTCAAAAAATTTGTAACTTGGTGGACGAAGAGATATGATTATTCTAGGCAATCCCGCAAAATCTCACCAAAATTGACCTCTGCGTCCGATTTTGACTTACGTCCGCTCAAAAAAAGGTGATCTACTGCATAATTTTGGTTTTTGCCAGATATTATCCTATTATAAAACCGCTGCCTCGCTTCAAACCACGCCCACAAATCGGCAGTGACTCCATGGGGACTTCCTCCCACGCCACACAAGCCTTCCCATGCTTGTCAGGGTTATTTTCCCCATGGTTTTGGGTGATTAATTGCCGATCATCCACGCCGAATCTTTACCGAACTCGCCGATTTTTGCGCGTCCCTCGAAATGCTTTTCTTTTGGGGATTCTCTACCTCGGCGAGAATTCCCTCAAACGGGCCGCCCTTTGTTCGAGGCTGGGTCGCAAATACGTCCAGCGCACCCCCATCCTCGACATGCTCCTGGGCGCTGGTGTTCTACCCATTGTCCGGCGATAGCAATCGGCAGGAAAGCACCCACCGACCAACAACGCACGCCGCCGTGCAATCAGCACGCTGCCTCATACATACACACCACGCAAAAAACCACCCGGCCGGGTCTTGTCCAACACCACCGATGTCAAGGGGCCCCTCGATCCATGGTCCCTCCAATTTTATATTTGTCCCTTCGATTTTTCTTGATCACACTCTTGGGGGGGTCGCATTTTGCTTTTATGTGTTGTCAGGCCTTGGCTAAACCAACTGGGTCAGCATCATCCCATCCCGCAACTTAAACTGGCCTGGGTCAGCATCATCCCATCCTCCCTCCTCCTAAAAAAATCTAACCCATCAAAGCAAAACGGGCATGTGGTGTGCCTTCTTCTTCCTCAGCACGACCCTCCTTCGGTCCCTTTGGTTTTATTTTCGTGGAGAGGATCCACTCAGCGTGTGGCACCACCATCAGCCTCTTTGCTTTAGGCGCGAATCTCCTGGCATACATGCCTTCAGCGATGTGGTGCTTGGCGCCACCCGATGCTTCCATATGCTTCGCATGCCTCGCATCAAGAGTCGTGGGTCACCCGCGGTGTTGGGTTATGGGCGAACGCGCGCAAGGAGTTGCTGCTCGGATGCTGTTTGGTACCCGGCTGCGTGCTTGCGGCACGAATCTGGCCGACATGCATCCTCATCATCATCAATCGTCACCTTCCGCCTCTACGGGCGCTTGACGCATCATTTGCCTGCCCTCGTGTTGCCTACGCTACCAAAACTACCATGGGCTACTTGAATTGCACAGCACACGCCTTTCCAGCCTCTTCTGGGAGCTCTGGGATTCTCGTCCTCAAGACGCCGGTCCACGCCAGCTCGCTGGCCTACGCGGCACGGCGCTGCGATCGTTCTTTCTGGATATCGCGTACAGCGGCGAACGCTGTCCCGGTGCCCCGCCGCGCTCCTCATCTCATGTCTTTGAATGACACTCCGCCAGCCAGCGTCCTGCTCGACCATCACGCGCTGGGCCGGCAAAGACCAACGCCTACGGCAAGAGTCATTAACGCATCGCCACCGTTGATCCTCGCCAGAGTCATATGGCAAGCTTTGCCTCAAAGATTAAGCCATGCATGTGTAAGTATGAACTATCTGCATCAGAAACCGCGAATGGCTCATTAAATCGCTTATAGCTTTGTTTGATAGTATCTACTGCCTGATAACCGTAGTAATTCTAGAGCTAATACGTGCAACAAACCCCCACTCTCCGAAGGGATGCATTTATTAGATAAAGGTCGACGCAGGCTCGCCTGCTGTTTTGATGATTCATGATAACTCGTCTTGACGCGCAGCGTCTGGGCGACGCATCATTCAAATTTCTGCCCTAATCAACTTTCGGCATGGTAGGATAGTGGCCTACCATGGTGGGTGACGGTGACCGGAGAATTAGAGCCGATTCCGAGAGGAGCCCGTAGAAACGGCTACTACATTCAGGAAGAGCGAAGTAAATTACCTAACTCGATTACCTGGAGTAAGTGATAATAAATAACAATACCTGCTCATCTGAGTCTGGGTAATCGGAATGAGTACAATCTAAATCCCTTAACGAGATCCATTGAGGGCAAGTCTCAGGTTAGCACGCTGAATTTGCAGCCCAATAGCGATATTTAAGTTGTTGGCAGCTTAAAAAGCTCAGAGGTTGGACCTCGGTTGGGTCGATGACGGCCCGTCTCTCCGCGTGCACTTTGCCGGGCTGGGTTCTCTGTCGTTTCACGGCGACGCGCCTCGGCCTTAATCGGCCGGGTCAGTGCTCTCCTGTGCGTCAGCTATTTTGAAGAAATTAGAGTGCCTCGAAAGCAAGCCTACGCCCGGATACATTAGCATGGGATAACACCGCAGATTCCTCGATCACTAGCTGGCCTTTCTGGATCGAGTAATGATTAACAGCGACAAATGCATTCAGATTTCATGGGCCGAGGTGAAATTCTTCGATTTATGAAAGACGAACAACCGCGAAAAGCATTTGCCAAGGATGTTTTCTCATTAATCAAGAACGAAAGTTGGGGGCTCAAGACATCGATACGGCCCTAGTCTCAAACATAAACGACGCCACCAGTGGATCACTGATGTTGCTTTTAGATCTCACCAAGACCTTACGAGAGATCATCAAAGTCTTTGGGCTCCGAGTATGGTCGCAAAGGCCGGAAACTTAGCGAATTGACGCAAGTGGCACCACCAGGAGTGGAGCCTCGCGGCTTAATTTGACTCAACATCGGGAAACTTACTGTGTCCGCACAGTAAAGCGATCGGCTGCACCGGCAGCTCTTCTCTGATTCTCACGGGTGGTGGTGCAAGCCGCTCTTAGTCGCGAGCGATTTTGATCCGTTAATTCCGCTAACTGAACGAGACCACACCGCTAAATAGCTATGTGGAGGTAACCCTCCACGCCAGCTTCTCTAGAAAGAGGACTACGCCGCTAGGCCACACGGAAGCTCGAGGCACATACATGGTGTCCTGGTGGATGCCCTTAGATGTTCTCAACAGACGCTGCACATTAATCGATGTGTATTCAATCGAGTCTATAGCCTTGGCACGACAAAAGCCCGTGTAATCTTTGAAACTCCCATCGCGACGATGATCATTGCAATTGCTGGGTCTTCAACGAGGGAATTTCCTAGTAAGCGCGAAGTCAGCTCGCTTGACTACGCCCCGCCTTCTGTACACACCGCCTGTCAGTTCCTACCGATTGAATGTCCTAAGAAGTTCGATCAAGGGCGACGGGCGGTTCGCCGCCCGCGACGTCAGGAGAAGTCCACCGAACTCCTTATCATTTGTGAGGAAGCGATAGTCGCGAATGCGGTTTGCGTAGAACTCCTCGCTGGAAGGATCATTGCTGCTAGTTTCACAGCAAGTTCACCATGCCAACCCGCCTCACGCAAGTTCGGATCTGGCCGGGCTCTGGGGGAGCTCGCTCTCGAACAATCGACGGCGACCCGAGCCGAGTCGAGAGCGGCCGCCTGCCGCACCTCCCTCCGCCACACAAACCCCCAAGCGCATGCGGCGCCAAGGAACTAAACTGTTAGTAATCTGGGCGGCCTCATGACGGGCTGAGATTTCGCCACCATGCCACTGCACACACAACATACAAAATGACTCTCAAGCATCGCGAGCATCTCTGGCTCTGTGATCGATGAAGAAACGAAGCGAAATGCGAGCACTTTGGTGTGAAATTGCGTAATCCCGTGAACCATCGAAAGCTTTGAACGCAAGTCGCGCCTCCGCCACTAGCCGGTGGCACGCCAGCTCAGCGCTTTCGCCACATCGTTACAAATGCAAAGCGCCGTCAATCAGCGGCGGCTAGGGTGCGATGCTGACCTCGCGAGCATCGCCTCGTGGCTGGTTGAAAATCGAAGTCCGGCTGCGCCCAGCTCGCCGCGACAATGGGCGTGGATGAAGCCGATGCTCGACACCGCCAAGGCCGACCGCTAGCGCACACGACGCCTACTCTACATCGCTGCCCACATCACTGACGCCTTCCCAACGAGACCTCAGGTCAAAGCAGGCTACTCCATTGAAGCTTTAAGCATATCAACAAGCGGAGGAAAAAGAAACTAACAAGGATTCCCCAAATCAGCGAAACTAACCCAGAAGAGCCACCATGAAAATTTGCCGCCTCTCACGTCCGAAGACCAGCTCGAGAAGCGGCCTGCGATGGATCACCTAAGTCCTCGAAGGGGGGCGCTGTGAGAGGGTGAGAGTTCTGCTGCCCGGACCCTGCTCGCACCACGAGGCGCCGTTTGCGAAGCCTGGGTTATTTGGGAATGCAGCCCCACCTGGGCGGTAACTGGCCCAAGGCCAGAGACCAGATAATAACAAGGCACCGCGAGGAAAGATGAAAAGACTTTGAAAGAGACAACAAGGTTGAAATTGTCGGAGAAGCTGGGGCCGGGCGATGTGTCCTGCCGGATGTGGAACTAAGAGTTTGCCCGACGACTGACATCGACCGACGCTGATCATGGATGGTGGCCCAAGCCCTGCCGTTTGAAATGTCATGAGTCAGTCATCATCACTTTATTGTGGATGCCAGCTGCCTTTTGCTGCCTACACTCAAGGCCTTACTGGTTTCTATTCGGTCTGCCTGAACACTGACCAAGGAGTTCGACATGAAGCCAACTGGGCGAAAGTAAAACCCGTATGCGCAAGGAAGCTGATTGGTGGGAACTTTATCTGGCAGCACCACCCACCGACCTCGATTGTGGAGAAGGGTTCGGTGAGAGCATACCTGCGGACCCAAAGATGGTGAACTGTTCAGCGGCGGCTGCAGGAAACTCGTGGAGGCCTGATACCGACGCAAATCGCTCGTCTCGATTTCCGCATAAGGAAGACCGAACCGCTCTTAGTAGTCAAGTTCTCCGGCTTCGATAGCCGGAGTTCAGCGCGAAGTTCTACCGGTAAAGCTAATGATTGAGAACAACGCCGACCTGCCTAAAAGTAGGACTTCGTTGCACTGTTGAGCCACCACCAACCAACGAGCCCAAGGGCCATTTTGGTAAGCGTAACCCATGCATGATGAACCGAAGCCTGCCACAACCAACCGCAACCTGACCCACAACGGTGTTGGTCAAAACAAAAGACTGGTCATAGAAGTCGAACTAAGAGTTGTAACAACTCACCGGCCAATCAACTAGCCCGAAATGGATCCAAAGCCACGACCCATAACCCTGGCAAGCGACCAGCCCCCATGAGATGCCAGCCCCCAAAAACCCGTCGCGGAGTCCACAGAGCTACCGCAATCGCAGATCTTCATGGTATAGCAACATTCAAATGAGAACTTTGAAGGCCAAGAGGGAAAGGTTCCATGTGAAC
>JAENHJ010000357.1:0-55903 GCA_025330945.1 Mucuna pruriens | reverse complement strand
TAAATTGGTTCTTCTTTTTATTTTTTGATACACCTATACTTTTCAAAACTTCACTAGTAACAAGTTCATATGTCTCTACCTCATCAACCTTATTGTCCCATTCGCTGAGTTTTAACCCAACGATGATCGTACATATAGTATTGTACTAAAATAATAATCAACCAAATTGTGTTAGTCTTAAATTTTTTTATACTATATCTAATTGTAATTCATTGATGCTCATCCCAGTTCCAAGTTCCAGTTCAATTCCCAACCTCTAACTAGAGAACTAGATCTACTGTAATGAAATAATTAATATCGGAATGAATGCTATCTCAACTATGGGTATTATATTAGATAACAATATTCCAACAAGGATATAATTACAAGTAAAATAAGTTGAAAATAACGTATGAATTCAATTAATATTGTATGAGATTTTAAAAAACAATTGGAAACAATAATAGTAAAATAGTATAACTCTTGAATGTCAAGCAAGCTAGATAGTTAAAGTTCATACAACTAGCGAGGAAATGTCAAGTCAATAACAAACTGACAAACTCAAATAAAAAACCTACATGTTGGGTAAAAATAAAAAAAAATCAGTTATATAGAAATAAAGTATTCTTTTTTTTATTGATACAAAATAATAGCAAAAAGAAATGGTGATACTTCTTTTATTTTTGACTCACCTATACTTTTTAAAACCTTCTACACTAACAAATTCATATGTCACCACCAGATCAACCTATTATCACATTGACTGGGTTCACACGACGTATTCGATGATGTGTACATATATTGTTCTAAAATAATAATTAACCAATTTGTTTCAATCTTCATTTTTTTATAATATATCTAATTGTAATTCATCTATGCTCATCCCAATTCCAAGTTCCATGTTCCAACCTCTAACTGGAGAAGTAGACTATCCTAGTGAAGTAATCAAGTATGGGTATTACATTAGATAACAATATTCCAACAAAGATATACTTTAAAATAAAATAAGTTGAAAGGAACGTCTGAATTAAATTAATATTGTTTGAGATTTTAAGGGATAATTGGAAAAAATAATAGTAAAAGAGTAGAACTCTCGATTGATAAACAAACTAGATAGTTATAGTTCCAACTACAGGCAAAACAGTGTCAAGTCAATAACAAATTGATAACTCACCTCCAACTAGATCAATATTCAAGTTTATGATTTTTCAACCTCCTGCATATGAGTGTTGTTATGGTAGGTGCTTCTAGAGAGAAAGAAGCACCACAACAAAAGATTTTAATGTTCTTGACCCTCCACACTTGAATAACACAACTTCTTCAACTCTCCAATTCTTCTGATCAACAACATTGAGATCAACAACAAAAGGTTTTAAAATGAATTGGTGAGCCAAAGAATAAAAAGAAGAATCAGTATTTTGTTTTTGCTATTTTTTTAGTATACATAAAACAATCAAAGAAGTCACTAAAAAGAAGGTCTTCCCCTAACCAACCAACATTTGGAAGTTGCAATAGCATGCAAAATATTTTGTTGATGATCACAATCTGTTATTGATAGAAGAGTTGGGGAGTTGAAGAAGTTGCGTTATTCAAGTGTGGAGGGTCAAGAAAATTAAAATCTTTCTTATGGTGCTTCTTGTCTCGCTACTAGCGGCTACCATAACAACACTCATATATAGGAAGTTGGAAAAACATAAACTTTGATTTTGATATTTTAATTGTATAAGTTTGTGAAGAAGTGAAGATGAGAAGACACAGCCTAGTGTGAGAGAAAATTTGATCAGACAGCACTAAAGTTGATGAGACAACTAGGTAGGATAAGTTAAGAAGGCCAAGAGGTATTCATGAGGGGAAAATTGATTTAGGGTGACTTTTGAAAGTCTAACACATTAACTAGTTTTGAAGTCATAATTTTTTAACATATTAACAAAATTCAAAAAAGTTGTAATTTTGTATAAAAAACATGTTGCAAGATTGTTGTAGTTAAAAAATTATTTATTTTGTCATTTGGTTAAACGCAATTATAAAAAAGAGAAGACTTTATTCAGATATTACTGATTTTTTTTATTATTTTTACATGACATGCAGGTTTTTTTATTTGGGTTTATCAATTTATTATTGACTTGGCATTTCTCGTATTTATTTGAACTATAACTATCTAGTTTGTTTAATATTCAAGAGTTACTTTTTAATATTATTATTTTCCAATTTTCTATTAAAATCATACAATATAAATTTAATTCCTACGCTATTTTGAACTAATATTACCGAAAGTATATCTTTTGTTGAATATTGTTATCTAATATAATACCTACAATTGAAATAGCATTTATCGCTATCATAGTTACTTCACTAGGGTAGAGCTTGTTCTCTAGTTAGAGGTTGGAACTTAGAACTGAAATGAGCATCATGAATTACAAGTAGATATGCACAAAAAATTTTAAGACTAACATAAGCTTTTTGTTTTTTCCATTTTTAGAAATAAAACAATCAAAGAAGTCAATAAAAAGAAAGTGATGGTGCTGACTTTTTTGATTGTGTAACACTTAACTAGTTTTGAAGTCGTAATTTTTTAACATATTAACTTAATTCAAAATTTGTAATTTTTTATAAAAAATCATGGTGCAAGATTGTTGTACTTAAAAGAGATTATTTATTTGTTTTGTCATTCGGATAGAAGCAGCAAAAAAAAAAAAGAATTCATTTGTATATAACTGATTTTTTTTTTACCCAACATGCAGGTTTTTATTTTGAGTTTGTTAGTTTGTTAGTTTGTTATTGACTAGAAATTCCCTCACCTGTTGTTGAACTATAACTATCTAGCTTGTTTAACATTTAAGAGTTAAACTTTTTTCTATTATTTTTTGAATTTTCTCTTAAAATCTCATACAATATTAATTTAATACATAAGTTACTTTGAACTTATTTTACTTGAAAGTATATCCTTGTTTGGAATTTTGTTATCTAATATCATACCAATTTACATAGCATACATTGCACATATTAATTACTTCATTAGGTAGGTCTGGTTCTCTAGTCAGATGTTGAACTTGGAATTGGGACGATCATCGATGAATTACAATTAGATATACTATTAAAAAAAATAACATTAACACAAATTGGTTGATTATTATTTTTAACAATACCATATGTACTATCATAAATAAGTCTGGTGAACTCAGACAGTGATTAAGCTGCGAACATATGAATTTGTTAGTGTTGAAGGTTTTAAAGTATTGGTGACTCAAAAATAAAAAGAAGAATCAACATTTTGTTTTTATTATTTTTTCATATACATAAAACAATCAACGATAGTTTGTACGCCAAATTGATTGCATACCCTATCATATAGTTTCTACGCCAAATTGATTATGCCATACAACTAAATATTTGCTTGGATGACCTTATTCAAAATATTCTGTATTTGTTTTTGAAAGGCAAAATATTCTGTCTGTTGAAAAGAATATATTATGATAGATAGTAAGTAAATAAACAAAACAATTCAAATGTGAACCCATGCATGCAAGTTTTGTTGTTACACTTTTGTATATGCCAGATTCCTAAATACTAGAGGTGTAGTGTGATTTGGGATTTGTGTGTGCATGTGTATATCTACATTTTCATATGATACATTCCTGAAAGCTTCTGTGTTATAATAATTGTGATTTCTAGGTTCATTTTACTATATTTTTAAGCCGCATTCTTTCTCTTTCTATGTTTGTCTAAGGTGTGTTTGACTAGATATATATATATATATATATATATATATATATATATATATATATATATATATATATGGAAAAAAGAGCACTTTATTTGTCTGCAGAAATTCTTTGAAGCATTAATGATTGTATATTTACTTATATGCTTTTTCTTTTTCATAAGAAATGGACAATGGATGGTCTTAATTGATGCGGCCAAGGGATGTGCTACCGTGCCACCTGATTTGTCTAAGTATCCTACAGATTTTGTTGCTATCTCATTTTACAAGGTATAAGAGTGTATATTTTAATTTTGTGTTGGTCAAGGACTACTTTGAAAATTGATGTTTTTTCTTCTGCATTTTTGTTAGCTGTTTGGCTTTCCAACTGGGCTTGGAGCTCTCATTATTGAAAATGGTAAGCTACTGGTTGTGAACAATTGATATATTCTAATTTTATGGGGTCTATGATGATAATTTTCTAGACCTTGCCTAGAACCATATTCCATTCATTTATTTATTCAACAATTTCAATGACATATAAGTACAAGGAATTCATGTATGTTGGTATTATATATCTCGGGATGAAAATGTTTGATTTTTTCACTGTATGCTATCCTGTTCTATGAGTCATGTTGATACATCATTGTGCATTGTCTCACTTTAGCATGAAACATGTGTCTCATGGATATTTATTAATTTGACTCTGCAAAAGTTTGTCTGTTATTGTTTATCTTCTTTATTCTTACATTGCAGATGATGCCAAGTTATTGAAGAAGACATATTTTAGTTGAGGTTTGCGGCTTAGCATTTACTTGCCTTGTTATGGTTTATACATAGTAATTTGGTTGGTCGGACCATCACAGGAATGGTTAGTGCATCGATTGCTGATATTGATTTCATTAAAAGAAGGGAAGGTATTGAGGAACTATTTGAGGATGGAACTGTTTCATTCTTGATGAAATATATAAAATATCCAGTTTTCTAGATGATTATTCTATCATAGAAATATCATTTACCATTTGAAGTTTTTGATAGATATTTATTTGTCTTGTTGGTTACTTGACAAAATCACAGTAAAAACAGAACAAATAAGAGTTAATCTAAGAATGTGATAGGGCTCCTGTAACAGCATCTCAACGCAGTTGGAGCTGTTGAATTGCAATTTTGTGAAGCGTATCCCAAGTTGTGTCAATTTGTGGCTGTTGCAGTTGCAGCTGATAATAGGGACGTCCATGGACATCATAATTTAATGGTTAGTTTGTGTACAATTTCCTATCCTATTTATTATTTTATATGCACTAGTTATTTATACTTATTTGTGCTTTAATAGTTGAGACTTATGAACATTGTTTGATTACTTAGTTGGTTGATCTCTTTTTAAAATATTCCCTTGTTATATTTTTTTTATATTTGTTTTCATTATTGATTATTCATGAGAACTATTTTCTGCAACGAAAACATGTGGATTTAGGGCTCTTAAAATACTAGTCTTACAACTTCAATACTAAAAAAAAAAGGTGACTTTTGAAAGAATAACACATTAACTAGTTTTGGAAGTCATAATTCTTTAAACATATCAACTAACTTCATAAGTTTTAATTTTTTATTAAAAAAGATGTTGCAAGATTGTTGTAGTTAAAAAAAATAATTATTTATTTTGTCATTTGGTTTGATGCATTTAAAGAAAAGAAGACTTTATTCTTATATATTTGATTTTCTTTTATTTCTACAAGACATGCAGGTTTTTTATTCAGTCAATTGGGGCCACGATTTAGCTTGGTCTTTCTGTGCATAATTACTTCACTACGGTAGGACTCGTTCTCTAGTTAAAGATTGGAACTTGAAACTTGGAATTGGGATGAGCATCAATGAATTACAATTAGATATAGTATAAAAAATTTAAGATCAACACAAATTGGTTGATTATTACTTTAGAACAATACCATATGTTGGGTGATACAAAATAGCGTGTAGAATATTTTCTTGTTGACCATGGTGTATTGTTGACAGAAGAGTTGGAGAATTGAAGAAGTTGAGTTATTGAAGTGTGGAGGGTCAAGAAACATATGATCATTGTTGTGGTGCTTCTTCTCTCTCTACCAGTAGGTACCAAAACAACACTCATATATAGGATGTTGAAAAAACATAAACTTGAATTTTGATCTTTTAATGTACAAGTTTGTGAAGAAGTGAAGTTGAGAAAACAGGTTTATGAGAGATAGAAGTTGGATTCGTATAGTATTGAAGTTAAAGAGACAAATAGGTAGGGTAGTGTGAGAAAGGATAAGAGATATTCATGAGAGGGAAAATGGATGGAGTTGACTTATGAAAGTCTAACACATTGACTAGTTTTTGAAGTCGTAATTTTTTAGTTTATTAACTAATTTCAAAAGTTGTAATTTTTTATATAAAAGAAATGCATTAAAAGAAAAAAAAGAAGACTTTATTTCTATATAACTGATTTTGTTTTATTTTTACCCAACATGTAGGTTTTTTTATTTAAGTTTTTCAGTTTGTTATTGACTTGACATTTCCTCGCTAGTTGTATGAACTATAACTATCTAGCTTGCTTGACATTCAAGAGTTATACTCTTTCACTATTATTATTTTCAATTTTTCTTAAAATCTCATACAATATTAATTGAATTCATAAATTATTTTCAACTTATTTTACTTGAAAGTATATCCTTGTTGGAATATTGTTATCTAATATAATAGCCATACTTGAGATAGCATTCATTGCGATATTAATTATTTCATTATATTTGATCTAATTCTCTAATTAGAGGTTTGGAACTTGGAACTTAGAACTTAGATCAACTTATTTTAATGGTACAAGTTTGTGAAGAAGTGAAGTTGAGAAGACAGCCTAGTGTGAGAGAAAAGTTGGATTCGTACAAAACTAAAGTTGATGAGACAACTAGGTAGGTTAAGTTAAGAAAGGCTGAGAGGTATTCATGAGAGGGAAAATTGATGAGGGTGACTTTTGAAAATCTAACACATTAACTAGTTTTTTCGAAGTCATAATTTTTTGAACATGTTAATAAATTCAAAAGTTGTAATTTTGTATAAAAAAACATGTTGCAAGATTGTTGTAGTTAAAAAATAATTTATTTATTTGGTCATTTGGTTAAACGCAACTATAAAAAAAAGACTTTATTCGTATATTACTGATTTTTTATTTTATTTTTACTTTACATGCAGGTTTTTTATTTGAGTTTGTCAGTTTATTATTGCCTTGACGTTTTCTTGTCTGTATTTAGAACTATAACTATCTAGCTTGTTTAATATTCAAGAGTTATACTCTTTTAATATTATTTTTTATCAATTTTCTATTAAAATCACATACAATATTAATTTTATTCCTATGTTAATTTAAACAAATATTACTTGAAAGTATATCTTTGTTGGACTATTGTTATCTAATATAATACATATAATTGAAATAGCATTCATTGCAATCATAGTTACTTCACTAGGGTAGGTCTTGTTCTCTAGTTAGAGGTTGGAACATGGAACTTGGTACTGGAATGAACATTGATGAATTACAAGTAGATATGCTATAAAAAAATTTAAGACTAACATGAATTGGTTAATTATTATTTTAGAACAAATACCATATATACGTATCATCGAATAAGTCGATTGAACTTAGTCAATGGTATAATAGATTGATCAGGTGGCAACCAATAATAGATTGAACAAATACCATATATACATTCATTGCAATATTAATTACTTTATTATGGTAGGTCTAGTTCTCTAGTTAGAGGTTGTAACTTCAACCTTGGAATTGGGATGATTATTATTTTAGAACAATACCATATGTACATATCATCAAATAAGTCTGGTGAACTCAGTCTGTGGAATAATAGGTTGATTAGGTGGGGACATATGAATTTGTTAGTGTTGAAGGTTTTAAAAAGTATAGGTGACTCAAAAATAAAAGAAGAATAAGCTTTTTGTTTTTGCTATTTTTTCGTATAAATAAAACAATCAAAGAAGTTACTAAAAAAGAAAGTGGATGGTGGTGACTTTTGATAGTGTAATAACACATTAACTAGTTTTGGAAGTTGTAGTTTTTTAATACATTAATTAATTAAAAATTTGTAATTCTTTTATAAAAAAAATGGTGCAAGATTGTTGTACTTAAAAGAGATTATTTATTTGTTTTGTCATTTGGATAGAAGCAGTTAAAAAAAAGAAGAATTCATTTATATATAACTAATTTTTTTTTATTTTTACCCAACATGTAGGTTTTTTATTTGAGTTTGTTAGTTTGTTATTGACTAGACATTTCCTCACCTCTTGTTGGAACTATAACTATCTAGCTTGTTTAACATTTAAGAGTTTTACTATTTTTCTATTATTTTTTACAATTTTCACTTTATTTTCCAATTAATATTCTATGAGATTTTAAGAGAAATATTTTGCATGCTATTGGAACTTGCAAATATTGGTTGGTTGGGGAAGACTTTCTTTTTCGGTGAATTCTTTCATTGTTTTATGTATATGAAAAAAATAGCAAAAACGTAATGTTGATTCTTCTTTTATTTTTGAATCACCTAAACTACTTAAAACTTTCAACGCTAACAAATTCATATGTCACCACCAGATCAACCTATTATCACATTGACTGGGTTCACACGACGTATTCGATGATATGTACATATGGTATTGTTCTAAAATAATAATTAACCAATTTGTGTCAATCTTAAATTTTTTGATTGGGGAAGACTTTCTTTTTTGGTGACTTCTTTCATTGTTTTATGCATATGAAAAAATAGCAAAAACGTAATGTTGATTCTTCATTTATTTTAGAGTCACCTAAACTATTTCAAACTTTCAACGCTAACAAATTCATATGTCACCACCTGATCAACCTATTATCACATTGACTGGGTTCACACAGCGTATTCGATGATATGTACATATATTGTTCTAAAATAATAATTAACCAATTTTTTTCAATCTCAATTCTTTTATAATATATCTAATTGTAATTCATCAATGCTCATCCCAATTTCAAGTTCCATGTTCCAACCTCTAACTGGAGAAGTAGACCTATCCTAGTGAAGTAATCAATAAAACCAATAAATTCTATCACAAGTATGGGTATTAAATTAGATAACAATATTCCAACAAAGATATACTTTCAAATAAAATAAGTTGAAAGGAATGTCTGAATTAATTTTATATTGTTTGAAATTTTAAGGGATAATTGGAAAAAATAATAGTAAAAGAGTAGAACTCTTGATTGTTAAACAAACTTGATAGTTATAGTTCCAACTACAGGCAAGACAGTGTCAAGTCAATAACAAATTTATAAGTCTCCTCCATCCATTTTCCCTCTCATTAATACCTCTTATCCTTTATACCATTAGCCTACCTAGTTGTCTCCTCAACTTCCTCAACTTCAGTCCTATATGAATCCAACTTCTCTCTCACACTAAGTTGTCTTCTGAGCCTCACTTCTTCATAAATTTTTACCATTAAAAGGGAAAAGTTCAAGGTTTTGTTTTCAAAACCTCCTATATATGAGTGTTGATATGTTAGTTGCTGGTAAAGACAAGAAGCACCACAACAAATATTTTAAGATTTTGGACCCTTCACTCTTGAATAAAGCATCTTCTACAACTCTCCAACTCTTCTATAAATAACATGTTGAGATCAACAATAAAATATTTTGCATTCTATTGTAACTTCTAAATGTTGGTTGGTTTTGGAAGACTTTCTTTTTTGGTGACTTCTATGATTGTTTTATGTATACGAAAAAATAGCAAAAACAAAACGTTGATTCTTCTTTTATTTCTGACTCATCTATACTTTTCAAAACCTTCAACACTAACAAGTTCATATGTCTATACCTCATCAAGAGAACTAGATCTACTATAATGAAATAATTAATATCGCAATAAATTCTATCTCAAGTATGAGTATTATATTAGATAATAATATTCCAACAAGGATATACTTTCAAGTACAATAAATTGAAAGTAACGTATGAATTAAATTAATATTGTTTGAGATTTTAATAGATAATTGGAAATAATAATAGTAAAAGAGTATAACTCTTGAATGTCAAGCAAGCTGGATAGTTATAGTTCATACAACTGGCGAGGAAATGTCAAGTCAATAACAAACTAACAAACTCAAATAGAAAACCTACATGTTGGGTAAAAATAAAAAAATCAGTTATATACAAATAAAGTCTTCTTTTTTTTTAACTGTATCTAACCAAATTACAAAATAAATAAATATTTTTTTAACTACAACAACCTTGCAACATTTCTTTTATCAAAAATACAACTTTTGAAATTAGTTAATGTGTTAAAAAATTACGACTTCAAAAACTAGTTAATGTCTTAGACTTTCATAAGTCATCTCCAACAATTTTCCCTCTCATGAATATCTCTTATCCTTTCTCACACTACCCTACCTATATGTCTATTTAACTTCAATTCTATATGAATCCAACTTCTTTC
This sequence comes from Mucuna pruriens, assembly GCA_025330945.1. Taxonomy (NCBI): domain Eukaryota; kingdom Viridiplantae; phylum Streptophyta; class Magnoliopsida; order Fabales; family Fabaceae; genus Mucuna; species Mucuna pruriens. The sequence goes on along the minus strand of JAENHJ010000357.1, from coordinate 45,736 downwards.
TCTCACAAACCTGTCATCTCCACTTCACTTCTTCACAAACTTGTACCATTAAAAGATCAAAATTCAAGTTTATGTTTTTTCAACCTCCTATATATGATTGTTGTTATGGTACCTACTGGTAGAGAGAGAAGAAACACCATAATAAAGATTTTATGTTTCTTGATCCTCCACATTTGAATAACTCAACTTCTTCAACTCTCCAATTCCTCGGTTAAAAACACAGTGTGGTCAACAAGAAAATATTTTGCATCCTTTTTCTAACTTGCAAATGTTGGTTGGTTGGGGAAGACTTTCTTATTTAGTGACTTCTTTGATTGTTTTATGTATACCAAAAAATAGCAAAAACAAAACGCTGATTCTTCTTCTATTTTTGAGTCACCTATACTTTTTAAAACCTTGAATACTATCAAATTCATATGTCCCCACCTCATCAACATATTTTCTCATTGACTATTTTCACCCGATTTATTCGATGATGCGTACATATGGTAATGTTCTAAAATAATAATCAACCAATATGTGTCAGTCTTAAATTTCTTATACTATATCTAATTGTAATTCACCGATGCTCAAGCCAATTCCAAGTTCAATGTTCCAACCTCTAAGTAGAGAACTAGACCTAGCCTAGTGAAGTAATTAAGATCGCAATGAATACTATCTCAAGTGTGGGTATTATATTAGATAACAATATTCCAACAAATAGAAAATTGAAAATTGGAAATTAATATTTTCCTAGATTTCAATAGAAAATTGGAAAAAATAATAGTAAAAGAGTAGTTAAACAAGTTAGATTCAAACTATAGGCAAGGAATTGTCAAGTCAATAACAAACTCACAATTCAATAAAAAAATCAGTTATATACAAATAAAGTCTTCTTTTTTTAACTGCATAAATCCAAATGGCAAAATGAATAAATAATTTTTTAACTATAATTTTGAAACTTGGTTTTTATTAAAAATTTCAACTTTTGAAATTAGTTAATATGTTAAAAGAATTACGACTTCCAAGAGTAGTTACCTCCATCCATTTTTCCCTCAGGAATATCTTCTATCCTTTCTCACACTACCCTACCTATTTGTCTCTTCAACTTCAATTCTATACAAATCCAACTTCTCTCTCACGAAACTATCTTCTCAACTTCAAATCTTCACAAACTTCTACCATTAAAAGATCAAAATTCAAGTTTGAGTGTTGTTATGATAGCTGTTATATAAAGTGTTGTTATGATAAGTATTATATAAGTGTTGTTATGATAGCTGTTGGTAGATACAGAGGAAGCACCACAACAAAGATTTTAAGTTTCTTAACCCTCCACACTTGAATAACTCCAACTTCTTCAACTCTCCAACTCTTCTGTCAACAACACATTATCATCAACAAGAAAATATTCTACAAGCTATTTTGTTTCACCCAAGTTTTTCGATGATACATACATATGGTATTGTTCTAATGTAATAATCAACCGATTTGTGTCGATCTTAAATTTTTTATACTATATCTAATTTAAATTCATCCATGCTCATCCAATTCCAAGTTCCAAGTTGCAATCTTTAACTAGAGAACTAGTCCTACCCTAGTGAAGTAATTATGCACAGAAAGACCAAGCTAAATAGTGGCCCCAATTGACTGAATAAAAAACCTGCATGTCTTGTAAAATAAAAGAAAATCAAATATATAAGAATAAAGTCTTCTTTTCTTTAAATGCAACTAACCAAATGACAAAATAAATAAATAATTATTTTAACTACAACAATCTTGCAACATTTTTTTTAATAAAAATTACAACTTATGAAGTTAGTTGATATGTTTAAAGAATTATGACTTCCAAAACAAGTTAATGTGTTATTCTTTCAAAAGTCACCTTTTTTTTAGTACTGAAGTTGTAAGACTAGTATATTAAGAGCCCTAAATCCACATATTTTCGTTGCAAAAAACAGTTCTCATGAATAATCAATAATGAAAACAGTTATAAAGAAAAAAATGACAAGGAATATTTTAAAAAGATCAACCAACCAAGCAATAAAACAATGTTCATAAGTCTCAACTATTAAAGCACAAATAAGTATAAATAACTAGTGCATATAAAACAATAAATAGGACAAGAAATTGTACAAACTAACCATTGAATTATGATGTCCATAGAGGATGCAGACATTAGATCCATTGCAATGCCTCATGGCCAAAAGCATTTTCCTTGTATACAAGGCAAGAGAAGTTTTATGTGTACAAGGCAACAAATTTTGCATGCTTTAAAAAAATAAAAATTCAAAAGAAATAATATTGAAACAACTACAAGGAAAAAAGTTATTATAAAAAATTACTTTCAACTAGAGGGGGTGTGTTGAGATCCCATATCAACAAGAGGTATGACCAATGTAGTCCTTATAAGGCTTGACCAATCTTCCCCTTATAAATCAATTTTGTACTACATCATCATACACCATACCAATATAATATCCTCTTTTTCTGAATTCTTTCTTTTTCTCCCTCCTTACCTAATATGTTAAATCATAAATTTAAGATTCCTTTCAAGGATAACACTTTTTTGTTGAGATATTTAACATTAGAATATATTCTCCTTCCAAATCATAAATAAGTACTATGTGCTAACATCTATATAATGTCTTCAAAAAATTGTTGTTAATTAATCACCTACTCCTGAATTTTGATTTTTTTTTCAAACTATTGATTAATTATGTTCAAACAATGACATCATACAATTTTACCATTTTTCCTGCATGAGCATTTTTTTATATTGCAACTAATTTGGATAGGATAATCTTGTAGTCTCTTTTTTCAGTTTTCGTTTTGCTGTATACATTAAGCCTCCATAATTTCAAAGATATCAGATGCATTGTACAGTATTGCTAAAAACAGCTCCAAATTGCTCATTTTAAAGAACAACTACAAATTTGAATATATGCCCATTTTGGTCCTCTAAAGATATATGTCTCCACTGGTTGGTCTTCCATTTGTAAATACATCAAATATGTCAATATTTTTTTTACTTTATCAATGTTGAAAAGGATAAGTAGCAAAGTTAAATCAGCCATACGAACAAGTAACCAACAAGACTAAAATAAACATCTATCAAAAAAACTTCAAATGGTAAATGCTATTTTGATGATAGTATATTCATGTAGAAAATTGATATTTTATATATTTCTACATTTCTTCATACCTTGATATTGCTGAAACAGTTAGAGAATTCAGGATCTTGAAGCCATGGTGGATATATATTATTAGTGTTTGAAACTGAGTTATATCTTGAACAAGTTTCAAAAAATATATATTTTGTTATAATTATCTAAAATTATATTAGTTTTATATATTTATATATTTATAAATGAATTGTTTTTAAAAAATTGACTAATTATCCTTAAACATTTTAATATATTGATAGGTTAGTAAGTAGTTATGTCAGTAACTAGTTTGTCAAAAGCACAATAGGTTATGGGAATGGATCTACAATTGATTAGCCCATTAAGGGTGAGTCTATGTTAGTAGACCAATAGCTGTATATACATAGGAAGAGGGGTTTAGGGGGGTTGAGAGATTTTCTTGTCATTTGAGAAAGTGGGGCCTTTTGGGTGTTAGAGATGAAGAGCCTTGAAGTTTTGTAGTATTCTTTTTCTGAAAATTGGGGATTTCTATCAACTAGTATTAGAGCTTCTATCTTGGAGCTGTAGGGAGAGTTGTTGTGAAAATGTCTCAAAGATTAATTTGAAGATTTGATGGAAGGGAAGCCTATTGATGGCTGATCAATGCAGTGTAGTATTTTAGGGACAACAGAGTACTGGAACAAATGAAACTATCATGGGTTGGTGTGTTTGTAGTGAGAGGAGAAGCTTCCAAATGATGGATTTGTAACAGAACAACTTGAATGCAACCTGGTGGACTTTTTCAAAAGGCAATGCTCAAAAAATTCGAACCAGAAGTTTGGATTTGTCTTCAAGATTCAGAAACTAGGGACCAAGAAAACAGATGCAAAAATGAAGTTCAAGAGAAGATCCAAGAACCAATGGAATGGAGGGCAAAAGCTGTTGAAAAAAGGCAACAAGAAAACATAATAGAAGATAAAGAAATTGGAGAGAATGAAACCAATGACTCAAGGGAAACAAAAGGATTGAAGAAAGGTACAAAAATTAGGAGAAACCCAACAAAAGGAACCCATCAACATTCTGAACAAAGAATCAGAAAACAAAGGAAAAAATGAAGTTCTTGAGATGAAGAATAAATGTCGGACAGATGTTGCTGAGAGGAGTCTGTTTCTCAGTTTTGAAGCTGAAGAAAAATTGAAGGAAGCCCTATATTTGACATGAAAGGAGAGCCAAGGACTGAGCTGAAGGAAACAAAGGAGGTTTTGGGTTTGGGTAGTACCATCAACCCATTACAGAGAGCAGAATTAGGTGGAGGATCTTGATAGTCCTCAACTACAACCATGTGAAGCAATGCAATTCGCAAGAGAGTTATCGGATTTTTTCATTGTAACTACAAAGGCTTTGGTGGTCTATATATTTTATGAATATTAGTACTACAGAAAACAGAGCACCAGAGGAACATGGGGAAATTCACAAGGTATAAGAGTGTATATTTTAATTTTGTGTTGATCAAGGGCTACTTTGAAAATTGATGTTTTTTCTTCTGTAATTTTGTTAGCTGTTTGGCTATCCAACTGGGCTTTGAGCTCTCATTATTCGAAATGGTAAGCTACTGGTTGTGAACAATTGATATATTCTAATTTTATGCTATCTATGATGATAATTTTCTGGACCTTTCCTAGAACCATATTTCATTCTTTTATTTATACAACAATCCCAATGGCATATAAGTACAAGGAATTCATGTATGTTGGCATTATATATCTCAGGATGAAAATGTTTTATTTTTCACTGTATGCTATCCTATCCTGTGAATTCTGTTGATACATCATTGTGCATTGTCTCACTTTAGCATGAAACATGTGTCTTATAGATATTAATTTGACTCTGCAAAAGTTTGTCTGTTATTGTTTATCTTCTTTATAATATCATAATAATATCATTTAGCATTTGAAGTTTTTTGATATATGTTTATTTTAGTCTTTTTTTGGTTACTTGTTCTTATGACTGATTTAACTTGCTACTTATGCTTTTCAACATCTGATAAAGTAAAGAAAAAATATTGACAAAATCACAGAAAAAATAAAATAAATCAGAGTTAATCTAAGCATGTGATAGGGCTTCTGTAACAGCATCTCAACGCAATTGGAGCTGTTGGATTGCAATTTTGTGAAGCGTATCCCAAGTTGTGTCAATTTGTGGCTTTTGCAGTTGCAGCTGATAACAGGGACGTCAATGGCATTTCATTGTAGTTTTGTGAGGAAATTTACGCATTTTTGCTTGGATTTTTAAAGATAAAATGCGCAGCTAGTTTGTAACATTCTTGAACCTTAGGACATTTTTACAACATAACAATATAATGCCAATTCAATATTTAGGTTAAATGTTCATAGTTGATGTCCAAAGGTATGCTAATTGGGTGCGTCCCCCTACTACGAAGGTGTAGGAGAGAAGGAATAAGAGAAAGGGGAAATAGTTTGTAAGATGAGTCAGCAGAAGTTAGTTAGAGATAGTTTGTAAGATGAGTCAGAAAAAGTTAGTTAGAGATGGGAGAGCAAGTGTGAACTATTGTACATAGCTATAAAAGGAGGTCAATAGATTAGGAGAGGGCATTGGGAAATTTGGGAACTCATTGGATAGGAGGAATTTTGGTTCCTTGAAGAACCAGACTTACTTTCATACTTCAGATTGTATTCATTCATTTCTTCGGAATAATATCACGGGTTTCCCCTCTTCTTCATCTTTGTTCTTTCCTTTTCCGTATTTCTCTGGACTAGTTTCTTTCATATACATAGCATTATATTGAATATTGATCCTCCATTTAATAATGATAATTAAATGCCATTAGTTTGTTCTTTTAGGTACCAATTTGATTTTACCTTTAAAACCAATTTGATGCAGTAAATAGATATTTAAGGACAGATTTGATGTATTTACAAATGGAAGACCAACCAGTTGAGACATATATCTTTAGAGGACCAAAATGGACAAATATTCAAACTTGTAGTTTTTCTTTAAAATGAGCAACTTGGAGCTGTTTTTAGCAATACTGTACAATGCATCTGATATCACTGAAATTATGGAGGCTTAATGTATACAGCAAAACGAAACTAAAAGATTATCCTATCCAAATTAGTTACAATATAAAAAATGCTGATGCAGGAAAAATGGTAAAATTGTATAATGTCAATGTTTGAACATAGTTAATCACTAGTTTGAAAAAAATTAATTCAACATTCAGGAGTAAGTGATTATAATTATCAACATTTTTTTGGAGACATTATACAGATGTTAGCACATAGTACTTATTTATGATTTGCAAGGTGAATATATTCTAATGTTAAATATCGCAACAAAAAAATGTTATCCTTGAAAGCAATCTTAAATTTATGATTTAACATAGGGGAAAATTTCTGTTTGCCGTATCCATGTGTTTGACATTAAACACATGCTAACTATTGTAAATAACAATCAAACCACAAGTTTAACCCATTAGTTGAAAGCCAATGAATGGAAAATTCATTGGTGCAAACTGGGGATTGTTGATATTACTGGGTTTAGGTAAGGAGGGAGAAAAAGAAAGAATTCAGAAAAAGAGGATATTATATTGGTATTTGGTATGGTGTATGATGATGTGGTAAAAAATATGAGAATTTGAGTTTAGGGCCCTACTAAAACCCACAAAATTGATTTGTAAGGTGAGGATTGGTCAGGCCTTATAAGGACTACGTTGATGTGGGAATACAGTGACGGGAAGTCAACAACTTCTGTTGCCTTTGTCCTTTCAATGTATAAAGAAGCTGGAGTTTTTGGTCCCATTTCTAGTTCCATCCAAGTAAATGAGTTCAATGTAAGTCACAATGCCTCTGTAAAATGGTGAACCTGCAGAATTATAATCACACTTTCTAATGCTTTTGTCTTGTTATTTTCAGATTCCCCGATGCATACATGCTCAAAATTTTCGACGACAACCAATCACGCCCACCAAGTTGGTGCAACAATGAGAATGACCATCTTCCATTCTGCAAGATTCTTGGTGAATATAAGATGGAACTTCCTGTCTATAACACCTTGGAGCCATATGCTAACATGAATGAGTATTGACCTTCTCTTCCTCCAATTTTTGATAGGCCTTCTCAATGTTAGATATGTCTACCATCATCTCTGTTATTTCAAATTGCTTGTTATCTTTAACTTAAGGCATAGGGTACTTTGCTGTTCTAAAATTGTCTATAAACTATTGACACGACGATGTGTATGTGTATGTACAGCTTGATGGTTAAGTATAAAAATATATGAAACATTACAACCTTTTAAAACTAATGTCATAGTGCAATTTGGTTGGTTGTATCTGTGCAGGGATGTATTGGTTGGAATTATTAGAAATGGTGGTTTTCCCTCCCTATATGCAGGTTGGAGAGCTGTACTATGCCGGAACATTTCACATTCAATTATCAAGGTCAGTAGGTGTGACTCTAATTCAATTTTTTTCAAACCATTTTTCTGTTCAACAGAACTCATCTATTTTTATATGATTTTTTAAAGTGAAATTTCCTTTTACTTTCTCTAGCTTGGATTCATAGAATGGCTTATCTCTTTTGACTCTGTTATTGAATATAATCTTCTCTTGCAATAAAACCGCTTTTGTAAAATGTTCCTGTCACTTTCTATGAAATATAAATGTCTTTTTAAATTTTTCCACTATCATTGTTGGCATTGTTTATGTTTCTACTTTCCCCTTTTCTTCCACAAATCTGAGTGTTGCTTTTGTTCTCATGTACTTTTCTCCAAATGTGTTTATTGAGTTGTGGCATGTGGGTAGCTTTTGTTTATTGAGTTGATGGTCCCCTACCTCTAATGTGTCACTATTGCATATGCCTCTCTCAATTAGTGTTTGAAACTGAGTTATATCTTTTAAAGTTTCAAAAATATATATTTTGTTATAATTTTCTAAAACTATATTACTTTTACATATTTATATATTTATAAATGATTTTTTTTAAATTAACAAATTATCCTTAAAAATTATAACATATTGATAGGTTAGTAACTAGTTTGTCAAAAAGCATAATGGGTTATGGGAATGTGCCTGCAATTGATTAGCCCATCAAGGGTGAGTATATGTTGGTAAACCTATAGCTGTATATAAATAGGGAGAGGGGTTTTCTCTCATGAATACATCTTATGCTTTCTCACACTAGCCTACGTAATTGTCTATTCAACTTCAGTTTTATACGAATCCAACTTTTCTCTCACACTAATTTGTCTTCTCAACTTTAATTCTTCAAAAACTTATACCATTAAAAGATCAATATTCAAGTTTATGGTTTCTCAACCTCCTACATATGAATGTTGTTATGGTAGGTGCTTCTAGACAGAGAAGAAGCACCACAACAAAGATTTTAATGTTCTTGACCCTCCACACTTGAATAACACAACTTCTTCAACTCTCCAATTCTTCTATCAACAACATATTAAGATCAACAACAAAATATTTTCCATGCTATTTGAACTTGCAAATGTTGGTTGGTTAGGCAAGGCTTTCTTTTTGGATTACATTTTGATTGTTTTATGTATATGTAAAAATAGCAAAAACTAAATGCTGATTCTTCTTTTATTTTTGTATCACCTATACTTCTTAAAACCTTCAATAGTAACAAGTTCATAAGTCCCTATTTGATCAAACAATTATCCCATTGATTGAGTTGTTGGTCCTCTACCTCTAATGTGTCACTGTTGCATATGCCTCTCTCAATTAGTGTTTGGAACTGAGTTATATCGTGAAAAGTTTCAAAAATTATATATTTTTGTTATAATTTTCTAAAACTATATTAGTTTTACATATTTATATATTTATAAATGGTTTTTTTTAAATTAACAAATTATCCTTAAAAATTATAACATATTGATAGGTTAGTAACTAGTTTGCCAAAAAGCATAATGGGTTATGGGAATGTGTCTGCAATTGATTAGCCCATCAAGGGTGAGTATATGTTGGTAAACCTATAGCTGTATATAAATAGGGAGAGGGTTTTCTCTCATGAATACCTTTTATGCTTTCTCACACTAGCCTACCTAATTGTCTATTCAACTTCAGTTTTATACGAATCTAACTTTTCTCTCACACTAATTTGTCTTCTCAACTTTAATTCTTCAAAAACTTATACCATTAAAAGATCAATATTCAAGTTTATGGTTTCTCAACCTCCTACGTATGAGTGTTGTTATGGTAGGTGCTTCTAGACAGAGAAGAAGCACCACAACAAAGATTTTAATGTTCTCGACCCTCCACACTTGAATAACACAACTTCTTCAACTCTCCAATTCTTCTATCAACAACACATTGAGATCAACAACAAAATATTTTCCATGCTATTGGAACTTGCAAATGTTGGTTGGTTAGGGAAGGCTTTTTTTGGATTACTTTTTAATTGTTTTATGTATATGAAAATATAGAAAAAACTAAATGCTGATTCTTCTTTCATTTTTGTGTCACCTATACCTTTTAAAACCTTCAATAGTAACAAGTTCATATGTCCCTTTACCCATGATCAAACAATTATCCCATTGACTGAGTTCACCACAACAAAGATTTTAATGACATATTCGATGATATATACATATGGTATTGTTCTAAAATAATAACCCACCAATTTGTGTCAGTATTAAATTTTTAATACTATATCTAATTGCAATTCATTGATGTTCATTCCAATTCGAAGTTCCAAGTTTCAACTTCTAACTAGAGAACTAGACCTACCCTCATGAAGTAATTAAGATCGCAAAGAATGCTATCTCAAGTGTGGGTATTAGATTAGATAACAATATTCCAACAAAGTTCTACTTTCAAGTAAAATGATAGTAAAAGAGAAGAACTCTTGATTGTTAAACAAGCTAGATAGTTATAGTTCCGACTATAGGCGAGAAAATGTCAAGTCAATAACAAATTGACAAGCTAAAATAAAAAACCTGCATGATGGATAAAAAAAAATCAATTATATACAAATAAAATATTCCTTTTTTTAACTTCAATCCAAATGACACAACAAATAAATAATTTTTTTAACTACAACAATCTTGAACCATATTTTATATAAAAAATTACAACTTTTGAAATTATATAATATGTTCAATGAACTACGAATTCCAAAACTCGTTAATGTGTTAGACTTTCAAAAGTCACCACCATCCAAATATACAATCATTAATGCTTCAAAGAATTTCTGCAGACAAATAAAGTGCCCCCGTTCTCCATATATATATATATATATATATATATATATATATAGTCAAACACACCTTAGACAAACATAGAAAGAGAAAGAGAGCGGCTTAAAAAATAAAACTAGTCTATTACGGAAACAAAAAAATTCTTGATTCTTGCCTTTGTAATGCTACTTTCTCTCAAAAAAATTTCTGCTTATCAAAAACAATACGAAGTACTAAAATTAAAGTTCTTGTGTATAGGATTATTCTCATTGATGCATCCTCATATTTTAAAAAAATAGTAAAATGAACCTAGAAATCACAATTATTATAACACAGAAGCTTTCATGAATGTATCATATGCAAATGTAGATATACACTTGCACACACAAATCCCAAATCACATTGCACCTCTAGTATTTAGGAATCTGGCATTTGAATTGTTTTTGTTTATTTATTTACTATCTATCATAATATATTCTTTTCAACAGACAGAATATTTTGCCTTTCAAAAAACAAATACAGAATATTTTGAATAAGGTCATCCAAGCAAATATTTAGCTGTATGGCATAATCAATTTGGCGTAGAAACTATATGATTGAGTATGCAATCAATTTGGCGTAAAAACTATCGTTGATTGTTTTATGTATATGAAAAAATAATAAAAACAAATGTTGATTCTTCATTTATTTTTGAGTCACCAATACTTTTTAAAACCTTCAACACTAACAAATTCATATGTCCCTACTTAATCAACCTATTATCCCACTGACCGAGTTCACCAGACTTATTTCATGATATGCACATATGGTATTGTTCTAAAATAATAATCAACCAATAAAAATAAAAAAAATTAGTTATATACAAATAAAGTCTTCTTTTTTTTTGTAACTGCATCCATCCAAATGACAAAATGAATACATAATTTTTTTAACTATAATTTTGAAACTTGTTTTTTTATTAAAAATTTTAACTTTTGAAATTAGTTAATATGTTAAAAGAATTACGACTTCCAAGAGTAGTTAATGTGTTAGACTTTTATAAGTCACCTCCATCCAGTTTTCTCCTCATGAATATCTTTTATCCTTTCTCACACTACCCTACCTATTTGTCTCTTGAATATCTTTTATCCTTTCTCTCACACACTGTCTTCTCGAATTTAATTCTTCACAAACTTCTACCATTAAAAGATCAAAATTCAAGTTTATGTTTTTTCAACCTCCTATATATGAGTGTTGTTATGATAGCTGTTGGTAGATACAGAAGAAGCATCACAACAAAGATTTTTACTTTCTTAACCCTCCACACTTGAATAACTCAACTTCTTCAACTCTCCAATTCTTCTTTCAACAACCCATTCAGATCAACAAGAAAATATTTTGCATTCTAATGGAACTTCCAATGTTGGTTGTTTGGCGAAGACTTTCTTTTTTAGTGACTTGTTTGATTGTTTTATTTATACCAAAACATAACACAAAATAACATTGATTTTTCTTTTATTTTTGAGTCACCTATACTTTTTAAAACCTTCAACACTAACAAATATTATATTAGATAACAATATTCAACCAAGGATATACTTTCAAGTAAAATAAATTGAAAATATTGTACGAATTAAATTAATATTGTTTGAGATTTTAAGAGATAATTCATAAAAAATATAGTTAAAGAGTAGAACTCTTGATTGTTAAACAAGGTAGATAGTTATAGTTCTAACCATAGGCGAGGAATTGTCAACTCAACAACAAACTGACAAACTCAAATAAAAAACCTGCATGTCTGGTAAAAAAAAAAAAAGTTTTATACAAATAAAGCCTTCTTTTTTTCTTAACTGCATCTAACCAAACGACAAAAGAAATAACAAATTTTTTTTTAACAACAAAAATTTTGCAACATGTTTTTTTATTAAATTTACTTTTGAAATTAGTTAATATGTTAAAAAAATTACGACTTAATGTGTTAGACATTCACAAATCACCTCCATCCATTTTCCCTCTCACGAATATCTCTTATCCGTTCTCACACTATCCTACATATTTGTCTCTTTAACTTCAATTCTATACTAATCCAACTTCTCTCTCACACTAAGCTATCTTCTCTACTTTACTTCTTCACAAACTTGTACCATTAAAAGATCAACATTCAAGTTTATGTTTTTTCAATTTCCTATATATGAGTGTTGTTATGGTAGATGCTAGTAGAGAGAGAAGAAGCACCACAACAAAGATTTTAAGTTTCTTGACCCTCCACACTTGAATAACATAACTTCTTCAACTCTCCAACTCTTCTTTCAACAACACATTGAGATCAACAAGAAAATATTTTGCATTCTATTGGAACGTGCAAATGTTGGTTGGTTGGGGAAGACATTCTTTTTTGGTGAATTCTTTCATTGTTTTATGTATATGAAAAAAAGCAAGCACGTAATGCTGATTCTTCTTTTATTTTTAAGTCACCTAAACTATTTAAAACTTTCAACGCTAACAAATTCATATGTTACCACCTGATCAACCTATTATCACATTGACTGGGTACACACGACTTATTCGATGATATGTACATATGATATTGTTCTAAAATAATAATTAACCAATTTGTGTCAATCTTAAATATTTTGTAATATATCTAATTGTAATTCATCGATCTCAAAGTTTCATGTTCCAACCTCTAATAGAACTAACCTATCCTAGTGAAAATCAATGCAATGAATTCTATCTCAAGTATGGGTATTAAATTAGATAACAATATTCCAACAAAGATATACTTTCAAATAAAATAAGTTGAAAGGAACGTCTGAATTAAATTAATATTGTTTGAGATTTTAAGAGATAATTGGAAAAAAATAATAGTAAAAGAGTAGAACTCTTGATTATTAAACAAACTAGATAGTTATAGTTCCAACTACAGGCAAGATAGTGTCAAGTTAATAACAAATTGATAAGTCACTTCCAAATGTTGGTTGGTTGGGGAAGAGTTTCTTTTATGGTGAATTCTTGGATTGTTTTATGTATACGAAAATATAGAAAAAACATAACGTTGGTTCTTCTTTTATTTTTGACACACCTATACTTTTCAAAACCTTCAACATTAACAAGATGATATATCTCTACCTCATCAACCTATTGTAATTCATTGATGCTCATCCTAGTTCCAAGTTCCAAGTTCCAATTCCCAACCTCTAACTATCGAACTAGATCTACTGTAATGAAATAATTAATATCGCAATGAATGCTATCTCAAGTATGGGTATTATATTAAATAACAATATTCCAACAAGGATATACTTTCAAGTAAAATAAGTTGAAAAAAACGTATGAATTCAATTAATATTGTATGAGATTTTAAAAAAGAATTGGAAATAATAATAGTAAAACAGTATAACTCTTGAATGTCAAGCAAGCTAGATAGTTATAGTTCATACAATTGGCGAGGAAGTGTCACCTATACTTTTTATTTTTGATTCATATGTCACCACCTGATCAACCTATTATCACATTGACTGGGTTTACACGACGTATTCGATGATATATACATATATTCTAAAATAATAATTAATCAATTTGTTTCAATCTTAATTTTTTTATAATATATCTAATTGTAATTCATCTATGCTCATCCCAATTCCAAGTTCCATGTTCCAACCTCTAAGTGGAGAAGTAGACCTATAAAGTGAAGTAATAAAAATATACTTTCAAATCAAATAGGTTGAAAGGAACGTTTGAATTAATTAATATTGTTTGAGATTTTAAGGGATAATTGGAAAAAATAATAGTAAAAAGAGTAGAAGTTTGATTTTTAAACAAACTAGATAGTTATAGTTCCAACTACAGGCAAGACAGTGTCAAGTCAATAACAAGTTGATAAGTCACCTCCAACTAGATCAATATTCAGGTTTATGATTTTTCAACCTCCTACATATGAGTGTTGTTAAGGTAGGTGCTTCTAGAGAGAGAACAAGAACCACAACAAAGATTTTAATGTTCTTGACCCTCCACACTTGAATAACACAACTTCTTCAACTCTCCAATTCTTCTATCAACAACACATTGATTAGGAAGTCTTTCTTTTTTTGATTACTTTTTGATTGATTTATGTATATGAAAAAATAGCAAAAACTAAATGTTGATTCTTCTTTTATTTTTGTATCACCTATACTTCTTAAAACCTTCAATAGTAACAAGCTAGATAGTTATAGTTCCCACTGCATGCGAGAAAATCTAAAGTCAATAACAAACTGACAAACTAAAATAAAAAACCTCCATGATGGATAAAAAAAAATCAGTTATATACAAATAAAGTATTCATTTTTTTAACGTCATCAATCCAAATGACACAACAAATAAATAATTTTTTTAACTACAACAATCTTGAACCATATTTTATATAAAAAATTACAACTTTTGAAATTATATAATATGTTAAAAGAACTACGACTTCCAAAACTCGTTAATGTGTTAGACTTTCAAAAGTTACCACCATCCATTTTTTCTCACATGAATACCTCTTGGCCTTTCGCACGCTAGCCTACCTAGTTGTCTCTTCAACTTTATTTCTTCACAAATCCAACTTCCCTCTCACACTAAGCTATCTTCTCAACTTCACTTCTTCACAAACTTGTACCATTAAAAGATCAAAATTCAAGTTTATATTTTTTCCACCTCCTATATGAGTGTTGTTAAGGTAGCTGCTGGTATTAAGAGAAGAAGTATCACAAGAAAGATTTTATGTTTCATACCCTCCACACTTAAATAACGCAACTTATTCAACACACCAACTGTTCTGTCAATAACACATTGACATCAACAAGAAAATAATTTGCCTGCTATTGGAACATGCAAATGTTGGTTGGTTGGGGAAGAGTTTCTTTTTTGGTGACTTCTTTGATTGTTTTATGTATACGAAAAAATAGCAAAAACAAAACGCTTATCCTTGTTTTATATTTTAGTCACCTATACTTTTTAAAGCCTTCAACACTAACAAATTCATACGTCCCCACCAGATCAACCTATTATCTTATTGACTGAGTTCACCCAAATTATTCGATGATATTTACATATGGTTTCTTCTAAAATAATAATCAATCAATTTGTGTGAGTCTTAAATTTTTTATACTCTATCTAATTGTAATTCATTGATGCTCATTCCAAATTCAAGTTCCAAGTTCCACCCTTTAACTAGAGAACAAGACCTACCCTAGTGAAGTAATTAAGATTGAAATGAATGCTATCTCAAGTATGGATATTACATTAGATAACAATATTCCAACAAAGATATACTTTCAAGTTTCAAGTAATATTAATTTAAAGTAACATAGGAATTAAATTAATATTTTATGTGATTTTTCTAGAAAATTTGGAAAAATAATAGTAAAAGAGTATAACTATTGAATATTAAACAAGCTAGATAGTTATAGTTCCAACTATAGTCGAGGAAATGTCAAGTCAATAACAAACTAACAAACTCAAATAAAAAACGTGCATGTTGGGTAAAAATAAAATTAAAAAATCAGTTATACACAAATAAAGTCTTCTTTTGTTTTAAACTATATCTTATCAAATGACAAAATAAAAAAATATTTTTTTTAACTGCAACAATTTTACAACTTGTTTTTTATAAAAAAAATTACAACTTCCAAAACTAGTTAATGTGTTAGAAAATCATAAGTCACCTCCATCCATTTTCCCTCTCAAGAATACCTCTTTGCCTTTCTCACCACAGCCTACCTAGTTGTCTCTTCAACTTCAGTTCTTTACGAATCCAACTTCTCTCTCACACTAAGTTGTCTTTACATCAAAATTCAAGTTTCTGTTTATTCAACCTCCTATATATGAGTGTTGTTATGGTATGTGCTAGTAGAGAAAGAAGCACCACAACAAAGAGTTTAAATTTCTTAACACTCTAACTCTTATATCAACAACACATTGAAATTAATAAGAAAATGTTTTTCACGCTATTTGAACTTGCAAATGTTGGTTGGTTAGGGAAGACTTTCTTTTATGGTAACTTCTTTGATTGTTTTATGTATATGAAAAAATAATAAAAACAAAATGTTGATTCTTCTTTCATTTTTGAGTCACCAATACTTTTTAAAACCTTCAACTATAACAAATTCATATGTCTCCACTTAATCAACCTATTTTCCCACTGACTGAGTTCACCAGACTTATTTGATTATATGTACATATGGTATTGTTCTAAAATAATAATCATCCCTTCCAAGGTCGAAGTTCCGACCTCTAACTAGAGAACTAGACCTACCCTAATGAAGTATTTAATATTGCAATGAATTCTATCGCAAGTATTGATATTATATTAGATAACAGTATTCCAACAAGGATATACTTTCAATTTAAAATAAGTTCAGAGTAATGTATGTATTAAATTAATATTGTATGAGATTTTAAGAGAAAATTGGAAAATATAATAGAAAAAGAATATAACTCTTAAATGTTAAACAAGCTAGATCGTTATAGTTCTAAATACAGACAAGAAAACATCATGTCAATCATAAACTGACAAAATCAAATCAAAAACTTGCATGTCAAGTAAAAATAAAATAAAAAATCAGTAATATACGAATAAAGTCTTTTTTTTATAGCTGCGTTTAACCAAATGACAAAATAAATATATTTTTTTAACTACAACAACCTTGCAACATGTTTTTTATACAAAATTATAACTTTTGAATTTAGTTAACATGTTCAAAAAATTATTACTTCGAAAAAACTAGTTAATGTGTTAGATTTTCTAAAGTCAACCTCATCAATTTTCCCTCTCATGAATACCTCTTAACCTTTCCTAACTTAACTTACGTAGTTGTCTCATCAGCTTTAGTTCTGTACGAAACGAACTTTTCTCTCACACTAGGATGTCTTCTCAACTTCACTTCTTCACAAACTTGTACCATTAAAAGATCAAAATTAAAGTTTATGTTTTTTCAACTTCCTATATATGAGTGTTGTTACGATAGCTCCTACTAGAGAGACAAGAAGCACCACAAGAAAGATTTTAATTTTCTTGACCCTCCACACTCGCAGCTTCTTCAACTCCCCAACTCTTCTATCAATAATAGATTAAGATCAACAACAAAATATTTTGCATGCTATTAGCAAAAACAAAACACTGATTCTTCTTTTATTTTTGACTCACCTATACTTTTTAAAACCTTCAACACTAACAAATTCATATGTCCCCACCTCTTCAACCTATTATCCCATTGGTTGAGTTCACCCGACTTATTCAATGATATGTACATATGGTATTGTTCTAAAATAATAATCGACCAATTTGTGTTAGTCTTAAATTTTTTATACTATATCTAATTGTAATTCATCGATGCTCATCCCAATTCCAAATTCCAAGTTCTAACCTCTAACTCGAGAACTAGACATATCCTAATAAAGTAATTAATATCGCAATGAATGTTATCTCAAGTATTGGTATTATATTTGATAAAAATATTCCAACAAGGATTTACTTTCAACTAAAATAAGTAAAAAGTAATATATGAATTAAATTAATATTAAATGAGATTTTACTAGTAAATTGGAATGAATAATGGTAAAAGAGTAGACTTCTTGATTGTTAAACAAACTATATAGTTATAGTTCCAACTACATGCGACAGAATGTGTAGTCAATAACAAACTGATAAACTCAAATAAAAAACATGCATGTATGGTAAAAAAAAAAAAAAATCAGTTATATAAAAAAAGTATTCTTTTTATTAACTGCATCTAAACAAATGACAAAATAAATAAATAATTTTTTTTAACTACAACAATCTTGCAACATGATTTGTTATAAAAATTACAACTTTTGAAATTAGTTAATATGTTAACAAAATTATGACTTCCAAAACAAATTAATTTGTCTCACTTTCAAAAGTCTCCTCCATCCATTTTCTCTCTCATGAATACCTCTTATCCTTTCTCACACTAGCCTACGTAGTTGTCTCTTCAATTTCAATTATATACGAATTCAACTTCTCCCTCACACTAAGTTATCTTCTTAACTTCACTACTCCACAAACTTTTACCATTAAAAGATCAAAATTCAAGTTTATGTTTTATCAACCTCCTATATATGACTGTTGTTAAGGTTACTTCCTTCATTACTTTATGTATACGAAAATATAACAAAAACAAAATGTTGATTCCTGATTTATTTTTGAGTCAACTATACTTTTTAAAACCTTCAACACTAACAAATTCATATGACCCCACCTAATCCACCTATTATCCCATTGGCTGAGTTTACCCTAATGAAGTAATTAATATCGCAATGAATGCTACCTCAAATATGGGTATTATATTAGATAACAATATTCCAACAAAATATACTTTCAAGTAAAATAAGTTAAAAGTGACGTATGAATTAAATTAATATTGTATGAAATTTTAAGAGAAAATTGGTAAAAATAATAGTAAAAGAGTATAACTATTGAATGTTAAACAAGCTAGATAGTTATAGTTCCAACAATAGGTGAGGAAATGTCAAGTCAATAACAAACTTACAAACTCAAATAGAAAACATACATGTTGGGTAAAAATAAGAAACAAATCAATTATATTCAAATAAAATCTTTTTTTTAACTGTATCTAACCAAATAACAAAATAAATAAATATTTTTTTAACTACAACAATCTTCTAACCTATTGTTTTTTACAAAAATTACTTTTGAAATTAGTTAGTATGTTAAAAAAATTACGACTTCGAAAACTAGATAATGTGTTAGACTTTCAAAAGTCAACTCCATGCATTATCCCTCTCACGAATATCTGTTATCCTTTCTCACACTACCCTACCTATTTGCCTCTTCAACTTCAATTCTATACAAATCCAATTTTTCTCTAATACTAAGTTGTCTTCTTAACTTCACTTCTTCACAAACATTTACCATTAAAAGATCAAAATTCAAGTTTATGTTTTAGGCTTTAGGGTTTATGTTAAGGTAGCTGTTGGTATAAGGAGAAGAAGCACCACAACAAAGATTTTAAGTTTCTTGACCCTCCACACTTGAATAACTCAACTTCTTTAACTCTCTAGTTCTTCTTTCAACAACACACTAAGATCAACAAGAAAACATTTTGCATGTTATTGGAACTTGCAAATGTTGGTTGCTTGGCAAAGACTTTCTTTTTTAGTGACTTCTTTGATTGTTTTATTTATACGAAAAAATTGCATAAAGTAAGGCTGATTCTTCTTTTATTTTTTGAGTCACCTATACTTTTTAAAACCTTCAACACTAACAAATTCATATGTCACAACCTCATCAACCTATTATCCCATTGACTGAGCTCACCAGATTTATTTGATGATATGTACAAATGGTATTGTTCTAAAATAATAATCAACTAATTTGTGGAGTCTTAAATTTTTTATACTATATCTAATTGTAATTCATCAATGCTCATCCCAATTCTAAGTTACAACCTCTAACTAGAGAACTTGACCTACCCTTGTAAAGTAACTAAGATCACAATGAATGCTATCTCAAGTGTGGATATTATATTAGATAACAATATTCGAGCAACGATATACTTTCAAGTAAAATAAGTTGAAAGTAACGTATGAATTAAATTAATATTGTTTGAGGTTTTAAGAGAAAACTAAAAAAAAAAGTAATAGTTAACGAGTATAACTCTTGATTGTTAAACAATGTAGATAGTTATAGTTCCAACTATAGGCGAGAAATTGTCAAGTCAATAACAAACTTACAAACTCAAATAAAAAACCAGCATGTCTAGTAAAAATAAAGAAAAAAATCAGTTATATACAAATAATGCCTTCTTTTTTTTTTTTAATTGCATGTAACCAAATGACAAAATAAATAACTAATTTTCTTTAACAACAATTTTGCAACATGTTTTTTTATTAAATTTATAACTTTTGAAATTAGTTAATATGCTAAAAAAATTACGACTTCCAAATCTAGTTAATGTGTTAGACTTTCACATATCACTTCCATCCATTTTCCCTCTCACGAATATCTCTTATCCGTTCTCACACTATCCAACGTATTCGTCTCTTCAACTTCAATTCTATACAAATCCAACTTTTCTCTCACACTAAGCTGTCTACTCCACTTTACTTCTTCACAAACTTGTACCATTAAAAGATCAAAATTCAAGTTTATGTTTTCTCAACTTCCTATATTTGAGTGTTGACATGGTAGATGCTAGTAGAGAGAGAAGAATCACCACAACAAAGATTTTTAGTTTCTTGACCCTTCACACTTGAATAATGCAACTTCTTTAACTCTCCAACTCTTCTTTCAAAACCACATTAAGATCAACAAGAAAATATTTTGCATGCTATTGGAACTTGCAAATGTTGGTTGGTTGGGGAACACTTTCTTTTTTCGTGACTTCTTTCATTGTTTTATGTATATGAAAAAATGGCAAAAACATAATTCTGGTTCTTCTTTTATTTTTGAGTCACCTAAACTATTTAAAACTTTCAATGGTAACAAATTCATATGTGACCACCTGATCAACCAATTATCACATTGACTGGGTTCACACGACGAATTCGATAATATGTACATATGGTATTGTTCTAAAATAATGATTAACCAATTCCAACCTCTAACTAGAGAAGTAGACCTATCCTAGTGAAGTAATCAAGAATGCAATGAGT
Source organism: Mucuna pruriens (assembly GCA_025330945.1). Lineage (NCBI taxonomy): Eukaryota > Viridiplantae > Streptophyta > Magnoliopsida > Fabales > Fabaceae > Mucuna > Mucuna pruriens. Next base: position 24,788 of record JAENHJ010000357.1, on the reverse strand, counting down.
TCTATCTCAAGTATGAGTATTAAATTAGATAACAATATTCCAACAAAGATATACTTTCAAATAAAATAAGTTGAAAGGAACGTCTGAATTAAATTTATATTTTTCTAGATTTTAAGAGATAATTGGAAAAAATAATAGTGAATGAGTAGAACTTTTGATTGTTAAACAAACTAGATAGTTATAGTTCCAACTACAGGCAAGACAGTGTCAAGTCAATAACAAATTAATAAGTCACTTCCATCCATTTTCCCTCTCATGTATACCTCTTATCCTTTCTCACACTAGCCTTCCTAAATGTCTCCTCAACTTCCTCAACTTTAGTTCTATACAAATCCAACTTCTCTCTCACACTAAGTTGTCTTTTGAACCTCACTTCTTCATAAACTTGTACCATTAAAAGGGAAAAATTCAAGTTTTGTTTTCTAAACCTCTTATACATGAGTGTTGATATGGTAGTTGCTGGTAGAGACAAGAAGCACCACAACAAAGATTTTAAGATTCTGGACCCTTCACACTTGAATAACGCAATTTCTACAACTCTCAAACTCTTCTACAAATAACACGTTGAGATAAACAATAAAATATTTTGCAAGCAATTATAACTTCCAAATGTTGGTTGGTTGGGGAAGACTTACTTTTATGGTGACTTCTTTGATTGTTTTATGTATATGAAAAAATAGCAAAAACAAAATGTTGATTCTTCTTTTATTTTTGACTCAGCTATACTTTCAAAACCTTCAACATTAACAAGTTCATATGTCTCAACCTCATCAACCTATTATCCCATTCGCTGAGTTCACCCGAATTAATCGATGATGCATACATATGGTATTGTTCTAAAATAATAATCAACCAAATTGTGTTAGTCTTAAGTTTTTTATACTATATCTAATTGTAATTCATTGATGCTCAACTGAATTCCAAGTTCCAAGTTCCAAGTTCCAAACCTCTAATTAGAGAACTAGATCTACTGCAACGAAATAACTAATATCGCAATGAATGCTATCTCAAGTATTGGTATTATATTAGATAACAATATTCCAACAAGGATATAATTTCAAGTAATATTAGTTCAAAGTAACGTAGGAATTAAATTTATATTGTATGTGATTTTAATAGAAAATTGGAAAATAATAATAATAAAAGAGTATAACTCTTGAATATTAAACAAGCAAGATAGTTATAGTTCCAAATACAGACAAGGAAATGTCAAGTCAATAATAAACTGACAAACTCAAATAAGAAACCTGCATGTCATGTAAAAATAAAATAAAAAATTAGTAATTTACGAATAAAGTCTTTTCTTTTTTATAACCGCGTTTAACCAAATAACAAAATAAATTATTTTTTTTAATTCCAACAATCTTGCGACATGTTTTTTATACAAAATTACAACTTTTGAATTTTGTTAATATGTTAAAAAAATAATAACTTCCAAAACTAATTAATGTGTTAGACTTTCAAAAGTCACCCTCATCAATTTTCCCTCTCATGAATACCTCTTAGCCTTTCTTAACTTATCCTACCTAATTATCTCATCAACTTCAGTTCAATACGAATCCAACTTTTCTCTCACACTAGGCTGTCTTCTCAACTTCACTTCTTCACAAACTTGTACAATTAAAAGATCAAAATCAAAGTTTATGGTTTTTCAACTTCCTATATATAAGTGTTGTTATGATAGTTGCTAGTAGAGAGACAAGAAGCACCACAAGAAAGATTTTAATTTTCTTGACCCTTCACACTTGAATAAACCAACTTCTTCAACTTCCCAACTCTTCTATCAATAACAGTTTGAGATCAACAACAAAATATTTTGCATGCTATTGCAACTTCCAAATTTTGGTTGGTAGGGGAAAAATTTCTCTATTGGTGACTTCTTTGATTGTTTTATGTATACGAAAAAATAGCAAAAACAAAATACTGATTCTTCTTTTATTTTTGACTCACGTATACTTTTTAAAACCTTTAACACTAACAAATTCATATGTCCCCACGTCTTCAACCTATTATCCCATTGGCTAAGTTCACCAACTTATTCGATAATACGTACATATGGTGTTGTTCTAAAATAATAATCAACCAATTTGTGTTAGTCTTAAATTTTTTATACTATATCTAATTGTAATTCATCGATGCTAATCCCAATTCCAAATTCTAAGTTCTAACCTCTAACTCAAGAACTAGACATATCCTAATGAAGTAATTAATATCGCAATGAATGTTATCTCAAGTTTAGGTATTATATTAGAAAAAAATATTCCAACAAGGATTTACTTTCAAGTAAAATAAGCTGAAAGTAACATATGAATTAAATTAATATTGTGTGAGATTTTAAGAGAAAATTGGAAAGAATAATAGTAAAAGAGTAGAATTCTTGATTGTTAAACAAATTATATAGTTATAGTCCAACTACAGGCGAGAGAATGTTCAGTCAATAACAAACTGATAAACTCAAATAAAAAACATGCATGACTGGTAAAAATAAAAAAAAATCAGTTATATACCAAAAAGCCTTCTTTTTATTAAGTGCATCTAAACAAATTACAAAATAAATAAATAATTTTTTTAACTACAAAAATCTTGCAACATGTTTTTTTATAAAAAATTATAACTTTTGAAATTAGTTAATATGTTAACAAAATTACAACTTCCAAAAAAAATTAATTTGTCTCACTTTCAAAGTCTCCTCCATCCATTTTCCCTCTCATGAATACCTCTTATCCTTTCTCACACTAGTCTACATAGTTGTCTCTTCAATTTCAGTTCTATACGAGTTCAACTTCCCTCTCACACTAAGTTGTTTTCTCAACTTCACTTCTTCACAAACTTTTACCATTAAAAGATCAAAATTCAAGTTTATGTTTTTTCAACCTCTTATATATATGAGTGTTGTTAAGGTAGGTGCTAGTAGAGAGAGAAGCACCACAACAAAGACTTTCTTTTTTGGTGACTTCTTTTTTGGTCACTTCTTTGATTGCTTATTGTATATGAAAAAATAGCAAAAACAAAATGCTGATTAGTGTTTTATATTCGATTCAACTATACTTTTTAAAACCTTCAACACTAGTAAATTCAAATGGCCCCACCTAATCCACCTATTATCCCATTGACTGAGTTTACACGACTTATTTGATGATGATACGTACGTATGGTATTGTTCTAAAATAATAATCAAGTAATTTATGTTAGTCTTAAATTTTTTATACTATATCAAATTATAATTCATTGATGCTCATTCTAATTCCAAGTTCCAAGTTCAAACCTCTAACAATAGAACTAGACCTACCCTAATGAAGTAATTAATATCGTAATGAATACTACCTCAAGTATGGGTATTATATTAGATAAAAATATTCTAACAAGCTATACTTTCAAGTAAAATAAGTTAAAAGTAACGTATGAATTAAATTAATACTGTATGTTATTTTGAGAGAAAATTGGTAAAAATAATAGTAAAAGAGTATAACTCTTGAATGTTAAACAAGCTAGATAGTTATAGTTTCAACAATAGGCGAGGAAATATCAAGTCAATAACAGACTGACAAACTCAACTAGAAAACCTACATGATGGGTAAAAATAAATAACAAATCAGTTATATTCAAATAAAGTCTTTTTTTTAACTGTATCTAACCAAATTACAAAATAAATAAATAAATTTTTAACTACAACAATTTTCCAACATATATTTTTACAAAAAATACTTTTGAAATTAGTTAATATGTTAAAAAAATTACGACTCCCAAAACTAGTTAATGTGTTAGACGAGATAAGTCACCTCCATCTATTTTCCCTCTCATGAATATCTCTTATCCTTTCTCACACAACCCTACCTATATGTCTCTTTAACTTCAATTCTATACGAATCCAACTTCTTTCTCTCACAAACCTGTCTTCTAAACTTCACTTCTTCACAAACTTGTGCCATTAAAAAATCAAAATTTAAGTTTATGTTTTTTCAACCTCCTATATATGAGTGTTGTTATGGTACCTGCTGGTAGAGAGAGAAGAAGCACCATAATAAAGATTTTTTGTTTCTTGATCCTCCACACTTGAATAACTCAACTTCTTCAACTCTCCAATTTTTCTGTGAAAAACACATTGTGGTCAACAAGAAAATATTTTGCATGCTATCGGAACTTGCAAATGTTGGTTGGTTGGGAAAACTTTCTTTTTTGGTGACTTCTTTGATTGTTTTATGTATACCAAAAAATAGCAAAAACAAAACGCTGATTCTTCTTCTATTTTTGAGTCACCTATACATTTAAAAACCTTGAATACTATCAAATTCATATGTCCCCACCTCATCAACCTATTTTCTCATTGACTAAGTTCACTCGATTTATTCGTTGATATGTATATATGGTAATGTTCTAAAACAATAATCAACCAATTTGTGTCAGTCTTAAATTTCTTATACTACATCTAACTGTAATTCATCAATGCTCAAGCCAATTCCAAGTTCCATGTTCCAACCTCTAAGTAGAGAACTAGACCTACCCTAGTGAAGTAATTAAGATCACAATGAATGCTATCTCAAGTGTGGGTATTATATTAGATAACAATATTCCAATAAAGCTATACTTTCAAGTAAAATAAGTTAAAGTAACGTATGAATGAAATTAATATTTTTCAAGATTTCAATAGAAAATTGGAAAAAATAATAGTAACAGAATAGAACTCTTTTATCCTTTCTCACACTACCTTACCTATTTGTCTCTTCAACTTCAATTCTATACGAATACAACTTCTCTCTCACACGAAGCTGTCTTCTCAACTTCAATTCTTCACAAACTTCTACCATTAAAAGATCAAAATTCAAGTTTATGTTTTTTCAACCTCCTATATATGAGTGTTGTTATGATAGCTGTTGGTAGATACAGAAGAAGCACCACAACAAAGATTTTAAGTTTCTTGACCCTCCACACTTAAATAACTCAACTTCTTCAACTCTCCAACTCTTCTTTCAACAATACATTATGGTCAACAAGAAAATATTCTACATGCTATTTTGTTTCACCCAACTTATTCGATGATACATACATATGGTATTGTTCTAATGTAATAATCAACCGATTTGTGTCGATCTTAAATTTTTATACTATATCTAATTTAAATTCATCCATGCTCATCCAATTCCAAGTTCCAAGTTGCAATCTTTAACTAGAGAACTAGTCCTACCTTAGTGAAGTAATTATGGATAGAAAGACCAAGCTAAATAGTGGCCCCAATTGACTGAATAAAAAACCTGCATGTCTTGTAAAAATAAAAGAAAATCAAATATATAAGAATAAAGTCTTCTTTTCTTTAAATGCAACTAACCAAATGACAAAATAAATAAATAATTATTTTAACTACAACAATCTTGCAACATTTTTTTAATAAAAAATTACAACTTATGAAGTTAGTTGATATGTTTAAAGAATTATGACTTCCAAAACAAGTTAATGTGTTATTCTTTCAAAAGTCACCTTTTTTTTAGTACTGAAGTTGTAAGACTAGTATATTAAGAGCCCTAAATCCACATGTTTTTTTGTTGCAAAAACAGTTCTCATGATTAATCAATAATGAAAACAGTTATAAAGAAAAAAAATGACAAGGAATATTTTAAAAAAAGATCAACCAACCAAGCAATAAAACAATGTTCATAAGTCTCAACTATTAAAGCACAAATAAGTATAAATAACTAGTGCATATAAAACAATAAATAGGACAAGAAATTGTGCACAAACTAACCATTGAATTATGATGTCCATAGAGGATGCAGACATTAGGTCCATTGCAATGCCTCATGGCCAAAAGCATTTTCCTTGTATACAAGGCAAGAGATGTTGTATGTCTGCAAGGCAACAAATTTTGCATGCTTTAAAAAAATAAAAATTCAAAAGAAATAATATTGAAACAACTACAAGGAAAAAAAATATTATAAAAAATTACTTTCAACTAGAGCGGGTGTGTTGAGATCCCACATCAACAAGAGGTATGACCATTGTAGTCCTTATAAGGGTTGACCAATCCTCTCTTTACAAATCAATTTTTTGGGATTTAGTTGGGTCCTAAACTCAAATTTTCATATTTTGTACCACATCATCATACACCATACCAAATACCAATATCGTATCCTCTTTTCTAAATTCTTTCTTTTTCTCCCTCCTTACCTTAAACGAGTAATATCAACAATCCCCAGCTTGCATCAACGACTTTTCCATTCATTGGCTTTCAACTAGTGGGTTAAACTTGTGGTTTGATTATTATTTACAATAGTTAGCATGTGTCTATTGAAAAACACATGGATACGGCAAACAGAAATTTTCCCCTATGTTAAATCCTAAATTTAAGATTCCTTTCAAGGATAACACTTTTTTGTTGCGATATTTAACATTAGAATATATTCACCTTTCAAATCATTAAACAGGTACAATGTGCTAACATATATATAATGTCTCCAAAAAGTTATTGATAATTAATCACCTACTCCTGAATTTTGAATTTTTTTTTCAAACTAGTGATTAACTATGTTCAAACATTGACATCATACAATTTTACCATTTTTCCTGCATCAGCATTTTTTATGTTGCAACTAATTTGGATAGGATAATATTTTAGTCTCTTTTTTCAGTTTTCGTTTTGCTGTATACATTAAGCCTCCATAATTTCAGTGATATCAAATGCATTGTACATTATTGCTAAAAACAACTCCAAATTGCTCATTTTAAAGAACAACTACAAATTTGAATATATGTCCATTTTGGTCCTCTAAAGATAAATGTCTCCACTGGTTGGTCTTGCATTTGTAAATACATCAAATATGTCCTTAAATGTCCAAGCAAAAATGCATAAATTTCCTCACAAAACTACAATGAAATGTCATTGACATCCTTGTTATCAGTTGCAGTTGCAACAACTACAAATGGCAACAACCACAAATGGACACAACTTGGGATACGCTTCACAAAATTGCAATTCAATAGCCCCAACTGTGACACCCTTCTACCCCGAATATTTAAATTAAAATAATCAAGTAAATAAAATGAAGACAGGGTAATAGTTAAAACCAAAAAGCACAATTCGTATTAAGGATAAAAGTTTCACATGATAATTAAAAGGTAGGCACAAAGTTTCCAAGGAGGTTTTAGATCTAAACATTATAATTGAGAAAATTAAAGTCATCATCATCTTTAAAATAAGTCATTCAAACATCAAGGCGTAGAGCAACTATTCTAACTTTAGAACCCCGATGTCACACTAATCAGAGCAAGACCCCGCCTTTTCAAAACTTGGCATCATGAGTGCCCTCAACGTTACCTAAAAGAAAACAACAAGATAAAGTACGGTGAGAAATCGCATTCAATCATATATAAAGGCAGATAATGCCCCAAATCCCACCCATTACCGTACTCAATTACTAACAGTTAACAGATGCTCATATATCAATCACATTTCATTCATTCAAAATCAATCACAGTTCATTCATGTATACAAAATGCACATGCTCGCACAATGCATATGCTCATCACCACACCTAAGAGTCTCGAGTCGGAACTCCACACCATGGGCGAACCTCCTTAATCCCCTTAGTTATCACTAATGATGGCCACACCGTTAAACACCTGTATGGGCCAGTATGTCGCACAGTTAAACACCACCTATGGCCGGCATGCAGCATGGTCAAACACCACTTGTGGCCCATACCTATGATTGTCTCCCATCATTAGTTCCCCCTGTTAAACACCACATATGGCCAGGATATTATAGCCACGTCTGGCTTCTCATGCATCTCATGTCTCTCATGTCCATGCTCAATGCATTCTCATCCACACTCTTATTCTCATGATTTATTTATACACCATTCGCACAGTCCACAATCATACCCAACCATATTAATTTAACCATCATTATTATAAATCATTCATCGGAAAGCACAGAAACGCACATAAAACACCATTGAATTTCACCCAGTTTTGTCATTGCACACAAGAGCCTCAAATCATGAACAACCATAAACAACACAAGGATCAAGTAATTAGGGCAATTAATCATACAGTTTCCAAACAAAATCACATGAGGACAAGACGTTAATCAGACCACAGAGCATATTGACAAATCTTTTCTACCGATTAAAATATTTTTAAAACATAATAATCAAACGACATTGAGAATTTAGATCCTAGAGGGACTTAGGGATTGCCCTCACTACTCGTACCCTCCCACATTCATATATGACCGAACCAATCTCCCCCGTACCTTAGAGACGATGAACGAAGAAGAACTGATGCATTTCCGGGAAGATCTGAACACTCTAGCTTCTCCTCCTTGCAGGTTGGCGTTTTCTCTCCTCTTGGTCTGGTTGTCTACGCGTAAAACACCAATTAGGGTAAACTGATTTCCCCTTGTCTAATATTCTAGCTGGATCGGGTCAACCCCGACCCGCCCGTCAGCCTCCCCCGTTAATTCAATTAATTAAATTAATAAATGAAAATAATTTAGATAAAGCCTCATCAGTTTATAAAATCATTAACCCATCTATTAAAATAAAATTGATAATAATAATAATAATGTAATTAATTTCTAAAAATAATTAAATAAATTTTAGGATGTTACAATTTTCCCCTCCTAAAATAAAATTCGTCCTCAAATTTACATAGAGTAAGTACTTCCCATACCCTTACAATTGCCCTCCCCTTACTCATTTAGTGCTTCTAACGATAGTCCTTACTCGATTTGCATTGGTTAAATAATCATCTCACCTCTCTAAACCAGTTAACCTTAAATCTTTCACAATTTCTAGTATCAATTCTCATACTTAGTCTTCTTTTAACCTTCAAACAAGTTAGTTCGATTACTTGCCAGAATAACAATGTACGTCCAGAGTTGAAACATGTGCAATTATTATGTACATGGCACGGGTGAAGTGGTAGACTGAACCCAATCCAATTAGATTCCTCGAGTTTAACAAAATCGCTCCCCCAAGTTCTAAAATAACTCTAGGATTCCAACCTGTCAACCAAATAGGTGCTCACACTTATTCACTCTTCCCATGATTTAAGCTGCCAAAACATCTTCTAAAGATCCTCAGGCATCTATACCACCTCGATTCGATATTAAATCTACCGTACGATCCTCTTCTAAGACTTACTAAGTACATAACTCCATTTCTAAATTACTTAATGCCATCTAGAAAATCATATTCCCTCGTTTTATGGTTTCTCTTCTATCCATTAAAATGGGTGTTCTAACTAGTTAAGAGATCATGCCCTCTAATCACACGAAAGGATGCGAAAGGATTTCCTATTTACGACATATTCTACTGTCTTGATTCTACCTAGTGATGGCTTCCTAAAATCTTGGTCATTTGGAAATTCCAATCACCTCATCTATTTTAGGTTCCTCTCCTACTAGTTGAATTTTCACTTAGTGTTTCTACGTCATCGAGAATATCAACTTAAAATCATGCAAGTGGTGTCTTCGAATCTTAAGAGTAGTCATTACTACTACTACCTCCAAGCTAGGGGTCACATAATTCGTCTTACAACTCCTACTTGTCTGTAAGATTAAAATACATCCTCACTATCTAGTAACAACACTCTTCTCGATAACTAAGGTCAGGTATTACTAAGGTTGGCACGCTATATAATGCTTCTCCAAGACATTAGAACTAATTCCAAATTATTAATCCACCTAAACCTTGCTCCTTTCCTAGATTCTTGAGTTAAAGACTATGCTAACTTAAGGAATATGTTAGGAATTCACCACGGTATTTGTCCAATCCCAGGAAAATTTATAATCTTACTCACTAATGCAAGGTTTTTAACTTAAGAGAAACTCCTACCTTAAAAGGCTGACTATTGGGTTCTCACACTAAAGATCACATAACTTAAAGAACTCATATCTTCCATTTAACTTTTATTAAACAACTATACCATGACTCATCTTAATAGTACGAACTAATATCCTTAGGTGCTACTCAAGCTTTTCTCAAACTAAACAATCATTAACAAAATCCGTTATGTCTCTTTCCATTTAGGCCACCACAATATCAAGAAGAGTTAAAAGAAATGCCTTAATAGCTCCCCCAAAAGAGTTCCTCTGTTTTCAAATGAAGTCAATGGGGAAAGCAAAACTGTCAAAGCAATAGGTAAGGTTTCTAAATGCACAATGGTACACAAATATATTGTACCTTTCTTACTAGCCTTGATTCTATGAAATTTAAAGCAATGATTGTTATTGCATAAAATGTTTGATAGAGAAATCTAACTAGTTGTACTACTCTCTCTCTCGGGAATTTTCATTGTTGAGCTCTCATTCTTGCATAAATGGCTCCACCTGTTTGTGTTCACCCTATAACAACTTTACTGAGTTTTTAATAGTAAAAATGATACCCTAATAGCAACCCTTCTGCTTGCAATTGTTCCCTTATCCTCCATCTAACCATAGAATAATAACCAACGAAATCACCCCAGAAAATGTTGTCACCCAACTTATTCATCTATTAAAAAGAACCGTTGTTGCATGTCACCTTCTGTATCCATTGATGGGTTCTCCCCAGCGTCATCAATGGGTGAAAGCAATGGTTCCCATGAAGATAAGAGAATCATGGCCATAAATCCTTGTAGTGAGATAAAGGGAAGAAATTCTGTTTCTTTTGACACTTCAAGAACTTTAAAAAGCTTTTTGGTCTCCAAATCTTAAGAATGAACACTACAGTTGCCAACTCAAGATCATGGATAGGGTAATTCCCTCGTGGATCAGAAGCATAAGCTACCACTCTACCTTATTGCGTCAGCACTCCACCTATATTCATCCTAGAAGTATCACAATATACTACAAAAGGTTCACTAAGGTTTGACAATACTAAAACTGGTGCACTAGTCAACTTCTCCTTAAATGTTTGGAAGCTATACCCACACTAACTATTCTACCCAAAACAACTCCCTTCCTAACCAACTTCATCAAGGTCAAGCTAACTTAGATAAACCTTCTCTAATGACCAACTAGTCTAAGAAAACTTCTATGCTCACTCTTGATTAAGGGATCTCCCACTTAAGAACAACTTCTGCCTCAGAATGATCTACCCCTATACTTCTTCTAGAGATTACATGACCTAGAGAACTCACTTCTTCTAACCAAAGGTCACACTCAAATAATTTAGCATGTTAATCTCTAAGAGTCTGAAGCACTACCCTCAAGTATCCCCTCTAACTCATTAATTACTTAAGGTCCTTGCCATGAGCTGTGAAGCATGAATCTTCACACTCTCTTTACTGCCATCTTAATCTATTAAGATTAAGATAATAGTAAGCACCAAAAACATAATAAACAATAATAAATACAGCAATAAAACACATCACATCATCACTTTCCAATTTTATTATAACAAGGATGAGAAACTCATTCCTCAAACTTCACAGACATCCAAAATAAATAGCTACTTAGGCTAGTCACAACAAAAAATGTTCATTCTTCAAAAGAAAACATTTCAAATCAATTGATCCACCGGCTCGACAAGAGTCCTTTTTGCCCTTAACAACATATTGAGGTGATCAGACTCAATAGATCATAGTTAGCAATAGGGATGCTTGATACAACAACCAACAAAGAACATCTATATTACCTCAACACTTCCTTAAAATACACTAGATTACTGCACTTGTACATCACACTTAACATAAATAAACACTAACACCTGGTAGACACATAACTCACTGGTTGAATGAATCACCCAGAATTCAACACAATGCAAAACAGAACAAGCAATTTATCGTCATCTTTCAAATCAGTCCAACCATGCTAACAAACGCAATAAAAAACATGTTAGGCACATAACTCACAGCCAAATGAATCGACCTGCTCTGATACCACTAAATGTGACACCCTTCTACCTCGAATAATTAAATTAAAATAATCAAGTAAATAAAATGAAGACAGGATAATAGTTAAAACCAAAAAGCACAATTCATATTAAGGATAAAAGGTTCACATGATAATTAAAAGGTAGGCACAAAGTTTCAAGGATGTTTTAGATCTAAACATTATAATTGAGAAAACTAAAGTCATCATCATCTTTAAAATAAGTCATTCAAACATCAAGGCATAGAGCAACTATTCTAACTTCTAGAACCCCGATGTCACACTAATCAGAGCAAGACCCCGCATTTTCAAAACTTGGCACCAAGAGTGCCCTCAACATTACCTAAAAGAAAACAACAAGAGAAAGTACAGTGAGAAATCACATTCAATAATATATCAAGGCAGATAATGCCCCAAATCCCACTCATTACCGTACTCAATTACTAACAATTAACAGATGCTCATATATCAATCACATCTCGTTCATTCAAAATCAATCACAATTCATTCATGTTTACAAAATGCACATGCTCACACAATGCATATGCTCATCACCACACCTAAGAGTCTGGAGTCGGAACTCCACACCATGGGCAAACCTCCTTAATCCCCTTAGTTATCACTAATGATGGCCACACCGTTAAACATCCCGTATGGGCCGGTGTGTCGCACAGTTAAACACCACTTATGGCCCGTGCGAAGACATTCCACACAACCGTTAAATACCACCTATGGCCGGCGTGCAGCATGGTTAGACACCACCTGTGGCCCATGCATATGATTGTCCCCCATCATTAGTTCCCCCTATTAAACACCACATATGGCCAGGGTATTATAGCCACGTCTGGCTTCTCATGCATCTCATGTCCATGCTCAATGCATTCTCATCCACACTCTTATTCTCATGATCTATACATCATTCGCACAATCCATAACCATACCCAGTCATATTAATTTAACCATCATCATTATAAATCATTTATCAAAAGCACAGAAACACACATAAAACACCATTGAATTTCACCCAATTTCATCATTTCACACAAGAGCCCAGATCATGAACAACCATAAACAACCACAAGAATCAAGTAATTAGGGCAATTAACCATACGATTTCCCAACAAAAATCACATTAGGACAAGACATTAATCAAACCACAGAACATATTGACAAATTGTTTTTTACCTATTAAAATATTTTTAGAACATAATAACCAAACAAAATTGAGAATGTAGATCCTAGAGGAACTTAGGGATTGCCCTCACTACCCGTACACTCCCGCATTCATATAAGATCAAACCCATCTCTCCCGTACCTTAGATGCAAAGAATAGTGATGATGTGATGCGGCTCTAGGATGGTCTGAACACCCTAGCTCCTCTTCCTTGCAGGTCGGCGTTCTCTCTCCTCTAGGTTTGGCTGTCTCATGCGTAAAACACCAATTAGGGTAAACTGATTACCCCCTGTCCTAATATTCTAGCTGGGTTAGGTCAACCCCAACTCGCCCATCAGCCTCCCCCGTTAATTCAATTAATTAAATTAATAAATGAAAATAATTTAGATAAAGCCTCATCAGTTTAGAAAATCATTAACTCCTCTATTAAAATAAAATTGATAATAATAATAATAATGTAATTAATTTCTAAAAATAATTAAATAAATTTTAGGATGTTACAACACTAATCGAGCAAGACCCGCATTTTTCAAAACTTGGCACCAAGAGTGCCCTCAACATTACCTAAAAAGAAAACAACAAGAGAAAGTACGGTGAGAAATCACATTCAATCATATATAAAGGCAGATAATGCCCCAAATCCCACCCATTACCGCACTCAATTACTAACAATTAACAAATGCTCATATATCAATCACATTTCATTCATTCAAAATCAATCACAGTTCATTCATGTTTACAAAATGCACATGCTCACACAATGCATATGCTCATCACCACACCTAAGAGTCTCGGAGTCGAACTCCACACCATGGGCAAACCTCCTTAATCCCCTTAGTTATCACTAATGATGGCCACACCGTTAAACATCCCGTATGGGCCGGAGTGTCGCATAGTTAAACACCACCTATGGCCCATGCAAAGACATTCCACACAATCGTTAAACACCACCTATGGCCGGCGTGCAACATGGTTAAACACCACCTGTGGCCCATGCATGTGATTGTCCCCATCATTAGTCCCCACTGTTAAACACCACATATGGCCAGGGTATTATAACCACGTCTGGCTTCTCATGCATCTCATGCCTCTCATGTTCATGCTCAATGCATTCTCATCCACACTCTTATTCTCATGATTTATTTATACATTATTCGCACAGTCCACAATCATACCCAACCATATTAATTTAACCATCATTATTATAAATCATTCACCAAAAAGCACAGAAACGCACATAAAATACCATTGAATTTCACCTAGTTTCATCATTGCACACAAGAGCCTCAAATCATGAATAACCATAAACAACACAAGAATAAAGTAATTAGGGCAATTAATCATACAGTTTCCCAACAAAAATCACATTAGGACAAGACATTAATCAGACCACAAAGCATATTGACAAATCTTTTCTACCGATTAAATGTTTTTAAAACATAATAATCAAACGAAATTGAGAATTTAGATCCTAGAGGGACTTAGGGATTGCCCTCACTACCCGTACACTCCTGCATTCATATATGACCAAATCCATCTCCCTCGTACTTTAGATGCGAAGAATAGTGATGATCTGATGCGGCTCTAGGACAGTCTGAACACCCTAGCTCCTCTTCCTTGTAGGTCGGCATTCTCTCTCCTCTAGGTCTGGCTGTCTGACGCGTAAAACACCAATTAGGGTAAACTTATTACCCCTTGCCTAATATTTTAGCTGGGTCGGGTCAACCCCGACCCGCCCGTCAGCCTCTGCTGTTAATTCAATTAATTAAATTAATAAATAAAAATAATTTAGATAAAGCCTCATTCATTAACCCCTCTATTAAAATAAAATTGATAATAATAATAATAATGTAATTAATTTCTAAAAATAATTAAATAAATTTTAGGATGTTACACCTTTTATAGGCTTCGGGACTGGCCTAATGCCACTCCTCCATATCCCTTGATTCTTGGCTATTGGAGTGCTTGGTGGATGGGGATAGCTTTATCTGCAAGAATAATGGGAATCCCTTGATGTTTGGTTGTGGGAGTTTCGGGTTGGTTGGAGTGGATCTTGTCGAGGCTCGGTCTTGGCCTATTTTTTGGGGCGACTCAGTCTCAACCCATGGGAGTCTTGTGGGGTCATGATGGGGACTCATCCCGGACATTTTTGGGGTCCTACAATTGCCCCCGTTTAATTTGAGTTCATCATGAGGGAGGCGGTAGTCTCTCTATGATGAGCATAAATAAAGATTCTGAATTAAGTTGGTGAGTTGCATAGGATTGATAGTTCATTTGGACCATCCTAGTGTCCAAGGTTGATTAAATACTAGGCTTTCCACTAGATGCCCAAGTTTGATAAAGCTATTGGACTGTCCTGATTTGATTAGCTATTGGGCTTTCCACTAGGTGCCGAGGTTTGATAAAGCTATTGGACTGTCCTAGTTTGATTAGCTATTGGGCCTTCCACTAGGTGCCCAAGTTTGATAAAGCTATTGGACTGTCCTAGTTTGATTAACTATTGGGCTTTCAACTAGGTGCCTAGGTTTGATAAAGTTATTGGAATGTCTTGGTATGATTAGCTATTGAGCTTTCCACTAGGTGCCCAGGTTTGATAAAACTATTAGACTATCCTAGTTTGAATAGTTATTGGGCTTTCCATTAGGTGCCCAAGTTTGATAAAGCTATTGGACTGTCCTGGTTTGATTAGCTATTGGGCTTTCCACTAGGTTCCCAAGTTTGATAAAGCTATTGGACTGTCCTGGTTTGATTAGCTATTGGGCTTTCCACTAGGTGCCCAAGTTTGATAAAACTACTGGACTGTCCTGGTTTGATTAGTTATTGGGCTTTTTACTAGGTGCCCAAGTTTGAGAAAGCTATTGGACTATCCTAGTTTGATTAGCTATTGTGCTTTCCACTAGGTGCCCAAGTTTGATAAAGCTATTAGACTATCCTTGTTTGATTAGCTATTGAGCTTTCCACTAGGTGCCCAAGTTTGATAAAGCTATTGGACTTTCCTGGTTTGATTAGCTATTGGGCTTTCCACTAGGTGCCCAGGTTTGATAAAGCTATTGGACTATCCTGGTGTCCAGGTTTGGCTAATACTGGATTGTCCACTAGTATTCGGGTTTGATTGGAAGATACTGGGCTGTCCATTGGGGCCTAGGTTTGCTTGATACTAGACTGTCCATTGCTGTCCAGGTTTGATTGGAAGATATTGGGTTGTCCATTGGGGCCCAAGTTTGCTTGATATTAGACTGTCCATTGGTGTCCAAGATTGATTGGAAGATGTTGGGCTATCCACTAGGGCCCAGGGTTGCTTGATACTAGACTGTCCATTGGTGTCCAGGTTTGATTGGAAGATACTGGGTTATCCATTGGGGCCTAAATTTACTTGATACTGGACTGTCCATTGGTGTCCAAGTTTGATTGGAAGATACTGGGCTGTCCATTGGTGTCCAGGTTTGCTTGATACTAAACTGTCCATTGGTGTCCAGGTTTGATTGGAAGATACTAGGCTGTCCACTAGGGCCCAGGTCTGCTTGATACTGGATTGTTCGTTGTGTCCAAGTTTGGTTGGAAGATACTAGGCTACCCACTGGGGCCTAGGATTGATTAGGTACTGGGCTTTCCACTAGGTGCCCAAGGTTGATTGGTTTATGGGCTTTCCATTGGGGGCCCAAAGTTGAGAAGATCGTTGGACTATCCGTTGGGGGTCCAGGTTTGATAGGTATTGGACTGTCCATTGGTGTCCAACTTTGATTGGAAGATACTGGCGGTCCATTAGGGCCCAAGTTTGCATGATATTGGACTGTCCATTGGTGTCCAGGTTTGATTGGACGATACTGGGCTGTCCAATGGGGCCTAGGATTGATTAGCTACTAGGCTTTCCACTAGGTGCCCAAGGTTGATTGGTTTGTGGGCTTTCCATTCAGGACCCAAAGTTAAGAAGATCGTTGGACTATCCGTTTGGGGTCTAGGTTTGATTGGTTGAGAAGTTCAGTGGACTTTCTATTAGGGGTCCAGGTTTGATTGGTCTATGGGCTTTCCATTGGGGGCCACAAAGTTTGAGAAGATCATTGGACTTTCCATTATAGGTCCAGGTTTGATTGGATTTACGCTGGGTTGTTTTTCAAATTGGTATCAGATACTTTCTTGTAGTGCCGAGATGGTTTCAGCGTGTTTGGGCAAGTGTCGAGATCATGTCGGACCTGAGCGGCCTGATGTTAGCCGAGACGGCTTGGTGCTGGCCCAAACGACTTGGGGTTGATTGAGATGACTTGTTTTTGTGCTACGTGGAGAAATTTGAATTTGAATTTTGGATATTAGGGGTAGTCAAGGGTCGCGTGCTTTATCTCTCTTTGGACATGCCCCCTTGTTTTGAATGCGTTTAGACATGCCTTTTTGTTTTCATTTTTAGCTGGAGCCATTAGAGGCCCGAAGTTGGGTTAATGAGTTGGTTGATTGTTAGACTATCCAATCGGTGTCCAAGGTTGAGTGGTTACCTCTGGGATGGAATCGGATAGTGATACCAGCATAGAGTCGGTCAGGGAGAATCGAAACAGAATCGGTTAGGGAGAATCGAAACAGAGTCGGCCTGAGGTGGTTTGACATAGAGTCGGATAGACATCTCGGCATAGAGCCATATCTGGAATCGAGAATAATAATTGACTTGATAGGAGTGTGCCTCATGTGCCTACCTACTTCGGCTTTAGAGGAATCAAAGTCAACGTAGTTTTGGCTAGGGCTTGGGAGTGTATGAGTTTTAGCTTTTTTGATGGTTAACTTGATAAAAGTGTGCCTCTTGCTCCTACGTATCTCTTTTTAATCGGAGAAATCATAGTTTACGTAGTTCTGGCTGGTAAGGGTTCGGGCAAAAGCAAAGTCGACTCGTACCCGGCTTAGCCTTATTGAGGCAGAGATGGACTTGGCACTGGGAGGGTAGGTTTGAGGCGGTGGGTCACGACACGGCGTCGATATAGACTCAACCTTTAGCGTGGAAGGTTTCGGTTGGGACAATAGTAGCCGGAGATATGATTCTCGAAATAATAGGGACAAAATGTAATATGTGTTTATGTAGTTATTGGTAAAAAATCACCTTCTCTGTCTCAAGTAGTAACTACCTTATAAGAAAAAGGAGCAATGGAATACACTATTGTAGTAGCCAAAACAAGGGATTCTCCAGGGGATTTCAATCACCCCTACAAGTAATGCCGGTGTGTACCCGGCTTGGCAAAAATAGTGTGAGGAGGAGGTATATTGGACTGGTTTCCGCTTAGAAGTAGGATCATTTTGCTCTCAAGCAGGGGATCGAGAGGGATTCGGCTCTAGCACGGGAAGAAGGGCGAATAAGCTGGCGATTTGATTTTGGATTTATTTAAGGAGAAGGAAGGGTTTCCTAAGGCTTCAATGTGAGGGAATGTTCATGCGGTAATTTACTAACCTGATATAAGAGGAGTCCGTTGTTTTCTGGCTTCGACCTAGTACTTCCTTCCTTTCCTCTGTCTCGACCTAGTACCTTGGCGCGGCTTCCTTCGTACTGTCGTTAGCTTCCACTTCTCATTCCTTTCTCAAAGCTTTTGTCTTTCCTTCAATTCTCCTTAGGATCTTTGTGTTTTTTTTCTCAGAGTCTCCACTTAAAAATTCCCCTCTTTTGCTTCTCTCAATTTTTGCTTCCCAAAATTTTCTCCCCTCTTCTCTTCGTTTTGAGGCCTTTTATAGGTTTCAAGACTGGCCTGATGCCACTCCTCCATATCCCATGATTCTCGGCTATCAGAGAGCTTGGTGGTTGGGGATAGCTTTATCTAGACGAATCATGGGAATCCCTTGATTTTTGGTTGTGGGAGTTTTGGGTTGTTGTGAGTGGATCTTCTGGAGGCTCGGTCTTGGCCTATTTTTTGGGGAGACTCAGTGTCAGCCCATGGGAGTCCTGTGGGGTCAAGGTACGGACTCAACCCGAACTGTTTTGGGGTGCTACACTTCATAATTTAAGTTCTCCTTAAATTAAAAAACTAAGTATATATATATATATATAAATAAAAGAAACATCACCAAACAATTTATTTTAATTTATCCTAAAACTTAAAGTTGAGTAAGATTTTATATGACAAGTGAAAATATAAGGATATTCTTAATTTTTACTTCACAATTCCACGTGTTTGTGTCAAGTTTGGAAAGTGTTTGTTCTTTCTACATTTGTCATTTTCATAATAAAATAAGTCAATATTTGCCCTTTCATCGATGTCTTTGCCTCATACCTAATATTATGTTTGGATAATTCTATAACCCAACTTATCATTCTCTCAATTATGTTTGACTACCTTACAATTGTGTGTATTGTTGGGTCAATTCTAACCACTATAGCATTTTCTTGAAAATATTGACAAAGATTTCAACATGTAAAGCCTAATAGTTTAATTGGGTAAACTTCTTCATAAACACATAAAAAAGCTTATGCATAAATTAATTTATAAAAATTTTCTCATATTAACTTATTTAAAAACTGATTTTTAACTTATGCATAACTTAATTTTAGCTTATGGAGAAGTTTATTTCATTTTTCCTTCCTATTTTCTCTTCCTATTTGTGTTTATAGAGAAGTTTACCCAGTCAGGCCCTAAGTTAATGTTTTCCTTCTCCAACTTTTGATATTTATAATAGCTCAAATAAAATAAATAAATAAAATTATTAAAATAAACTATTAAAATATTGATGAGACTTAATATAATTATAAGTGGGTAACATCTAAAGAATTGGATTGAACGCTAGAATAATAGGCAACTAAAGCCCAATATAAAATAAAATGGGTAAATTGTTAGTCACTCTCACACACACTGACTTCTAACCTACAAGGAAAGAGTGGAAAAGAAAGTGAGAAGAGGTAGAAGAGAAATGAAGAAGATACTGAGTAGAAGTAAAAACAAGAGGCAAGAATTCCTGAAACTCACTATTGATAGGTTTCTAAGTAAAGTCAAGTGAGTGTAACCCCTTTCATGTGCCATTTCCCCTTCATATTTACAATATGTAGTTGGTTTATATGTTATGTGAAGGTTCAAACAAGTTTAATTTCTTATATGCTATTATAAAGGTCTAAGAAAAGAATTTTTAATTATTGATTTAAGTGAATTAGGTAATTGAACTCTTATAGTGAAGTTTCTTAACATTAATTGGTCAATATTCATGTCCTTACTGAGTATTGATGAGTGGGAGACCACGAAAGGCCTTGTACTACAAAAGAACTCGAAACTATAATATGTAGTCTCTTGAGCATAAGCATATTGAGATGAGAACGAATGTGCTAAGGTCTTTTTTTCCATATAATGTACCTTGTTGTGGTGTGGTATATTCTAGAAATTAAGCACGTCTATGCTAAACTAAGCACACCCATGCTTACTTTCGAGTTAGTGCCTCATATTTGTTCATAATGTTGAGCATGTCCATGCTTAATTGTACAACAAGCTAAAATATGCATACTTATGTACTAAACTATTATGTATGCTTCATATATGCTTAATTCCATAACAATTAATGTAAGGCAATGCATATATGACTATGAAAAGTGCTAAATGAGGTCTATTTGGAAAGGGAAGGGTGAAAAGTCCTTCAATCCTGAAAGTATGACCAAAATTATAAGTATAGTAAAACATGCTTTAGACTAGTGGACCCTTTTTAGAAAAGAAAGAATCCCTATCCTTTTGGTCTCCAAGAGGAGTTAACACTCCTTTAACTTCAGGAGTATAAATATAAAAGTGATGGAAAAAAGTAAGGGAATGCTCCTTAAGATTATGAACATACAATTAGCCAATAGGATAGAAAAATTGTTAAGATGTAAAGAATGTTAAGGATAAAAAGGAAAAG
Organism: Mucuna pruriens; assembly: GCA_025330945.1. Lineage (NCBI taxonomy): Eukaryota > Viridiplantae > Streptophyta > Magnoliopsida > Fabales > Fabaceae > Mucuna > Mucuna pruriens. The sequence continues at coordinate 3,931 of JAENHJ010000357.1, read as the reverse complement.
ACTTATGGTATGCATGTTTATATATATATATCTATATATATCATGTTATGTTAATGTGTGTCCTTAGGAAATTTATTGAGACAATTATCTCGATAGTTTATTTTAATGTTTCAAATTAAGTAGAAAAGGCAATAGAAGACATGTTTATGTACAATGTTTACTTTTTTTTTTAATAATATGAGATTTTGGTATAGTTTAATGTTTAACCTTTTGTGTGAGGATTTTTTCTTATGTTTAATTATTTTCTTTAAAAGGTTGTTAGGTACTTCAATGCCTTCTATTTTGAGCAATTATATTCACTTTAAAAGGACTTGAAGTTTTATTTACCTCGATACCTTAATACTTTTATGATGCTAATAGATTAATATAATTAATTATAAGATTTTTTTAAAAAAATATTTATAATCAAGATTTTATAATTTTTATTTTAATATATTTATATTATAAGAATCTATAAAATTTAAAAGGACTTTATAAATTTACAAAATTTAAAAGAATTTCACAAAATTTAACAAGCCCTAAAAGTTGTACTTTTTCCTCTTTTTCATTTTTATCGTGAATTTTTTATTTGAATTACTAATATAATATAATATAATTATTATTAATCAAGAAAATTAATTTTATAACAATAATTATCATAGTAATCAAGTAATATATTTGTAAATAACATTATTTTTAAATAAATGTTGATATTTATTTTTTAATTTCATTGTAACAATAACTTAGAAAGATAAGTAAAATATATATAAAAAAAATACGAAAAAGATAAAAATAAACATGAAAAATAGTTATTCACGTTAATGTAAAACTAAACTATAACTTTTATCTTTTAAATAAAATATATATTAATATTTTATTTTTAAATAATTTATTTTGAGAAATGTATTAATGGGATGTATCTAATCCATCCATTTTATTTTTGGATAGTTAGTGATCCACTTTTCTTTCAAAATTCATTGAATTACATTAAATAAAAAAAATTCATTGGATAAAAAAAAATTATACAAGGATGAACCAAAAGATTATTTTTTGGCCGAGTTCCAATCAAATATTTTTCAGCCAAAGTCTAGTAATAGATTTTTCATTCGAATCCCAATTGAGCGAAGATGCTCTGATCGATGACAAGTTTGTTCTCATTGAAAAGAGATAATGTATAATGCATGTTTATAATGTAGGAATAATGAGATTTAAGATGAAAGTCTTGTAAAAACAACCATTTATTCCATTTCATTTTAATTTTGGTTGTATTTCTCCCATGCAAGTAAGCATATCCTCCATATTATACAAAAAACTTACAAATTGTAATTATGCGATAAAGAATAATAGATTGTCTATTGTGAAATTCGAGATCCTTGTTCTAGAAACGTTTTGCTTGTTTCATCCATGGTCACAAAAACATTTTCTTTTTGTTCTTTCATTGGTTTGATGTCATGTTAGAAAACTTATATACAATATATTGACTAAACCTATTCTTATTTATTTTTCCTTAGTGCTTGCTTTAATTCTAAGCTATCTTGAAAGGAGGGGATTTTAGGGAAGGATGAGCAAAAGGACCCTCAACTAGTCCCTTTGCTATTAACCTATATGCTGCTTCAGTAAAATGGGGTCCATCCCAATTTATATGTTTTGAAGGATCTGAGCATACTGTTGAGGCAGCACTTCCACAACATATTTGTCCACTAAGATTGTAAGGTTCACCTTTTCCACAACATGCTCTAAAAGTCTCAATCTTACCGGAAGAAAAGCCTGCATTACATAAATTAATGAATAATCATAGCAAAATTGGCAATCACTTGTAAATATATGTATTTCATCTAATAAAAGAAAATAAAAATACAACCCACCATATTGTTGTGGTGCTTGAAATAAACGTTTGGCAGCACCATAGTAATCAAAATATGTTATCTTAACATGTAGGTTATTTTGTCTTAATGTCCTTATAGCCTTTTTGAGTTGCTTATTATAGTATTTGATAAAAGCATTGTAAGCTTTCAAACACCCAAATTGATCATAGTCATCTATCTTATCACTATTCACTGTTGCCAAAACTGCAGAATTGCACCCAATTGGGAAGTTCCTGTACCACTAGTTTCACTGCACCTTCTTCTATTAATTTCTAACAAATAGAAACAAAACTAAAATTCAATTTCTAATCAATCATATTTCAAATATAAGCTTAATTAACATATTAAAATTAAAGTTGACATAATTTGATATAACATACGGTGGTGATATTGATAATTGCTTCAACAATTAATGGAACCATTTCTCAAAGTTCTGTAATATTTTTTGTGTGGGATAATCGGCGTTAATGTCATTCCCACCAATCTCTCCTACTAGAAACAATGAGCTTCCAAAGTAACTATCACACTCTGCCAAAAAGAGGAATAGATGTTATTAATCATATTAGGAAAATGTCTAAATATTTGATATAAACATTATTGTGGGAGTTTTGGTAAAACCTTCTTTGTTTTTGCATAGGAATGGTTTAAGCTTCTTAAACCAATCAAGTTGAGTACTCAATGAATAAGCAGCAGCCTCTACATTATTCATTCCTTTTGTATGAAAAAATTCTTATCAAGTGCAGTTGAACCAGCATATGCAAAATTTACTCCTTTCTTAATGTCTTGTCCTTTGGTGAGATTCAAATAGGCTGGCAACATTGGCAACCCATATGCCTCAGCTACAATTAAATTGATCAAAAGTTAGTGTAATCAACCATGTGTGATAGTTAAGATATATTGTTTTGTATAACCCCTTTCATGCAAGGAAAAATTATTTAAGTTGTTTGAAAACAAAAACCATGAGTAAAAAAATACCTATGAAATCTATGATTAGTCGTCCGTTTGACATGCGTCCCAGATGCATGTTTAAAGTATGTTGAGCCATAAGGACTGTTGCTAGGCAAAGCATGGTGGTAAGTAGCTGCATTTCCAATGTCACTTATAGAGTCACCAAAGTTGAAAATGGCTTCATATGGGAGAGGATTGACATTTGAAACAACATTTTCAATGAAACCACAAGCAAAAGTTATGCTAAAGAGAGTGAACATCTTCATCATGTTTCTTTTAGCTAGCATAAGCTAATTAAAGTGTGATGATGAGTGCTTAGAAATTACAATTGAATGCTTTATATATTGCTATACCAACCACCTATTTTTATCATATACATGACTGTCATTTTAATTTTGACATGATTATAGCTATTATGATTCTCAAAACAGTGAATCATGAGTTGTAATTTAAAATATTTATTTAACAAAACATGTTTTTTATCATGAATTTGTTATTCTTCGGTGTTAATTTATGTTATTATTTTGACTTTTTTTACTTGATCATACATACAGCTATAACTCTATAATTAGATCTATACAACTAAAATTTATATACATGCATGAATAGATTTTGTCTTCATGCCTCAATAAATTATTTGCATGATCAATTGATTTTGGATATCCTTTTATGAAAAGGTAGATTTTAGTGCATACTGAAATTACGGTCAAACAAATTTAATTAAATGAAGGAATTGAAGTTTAATGCTTAAAAATATTTTTCTACACATTATCAATATATATATATATATATATATATATATATATATATATATGAGATGAGTGGGGGTCACCACACACGACGTCGATATAGACTCGACCCTTCCCGGAAGGTTTCGGTGGGACAATAGTAGCCCAAATATGATTCTCAATTAATAAGGTCGTTTCGCTCTTGGCCAGGGGACAGAGGATTCGGCACCAGCATAGGGAGAAGGGGAATAGGCTGGCAATTTGATTTTGGATTTATTTAAGGAGAGGGAAGGGTTTCCTAAGGCTTCAACCTTGAGGAATGTTCATGCAGTAATTTACTAAATTGATATTAGAGGAGGCTGTTGTTTTCTAGCTTTGATCCAGTACTTCCTTCCTTTCCTCTGTCTCGAC
>JAENHJ010000356.1:5000-14805 GCA_025330945.1 Mucuna pruriens | reverse complement strand
ATGATTAGAGGCATCGAGGCGCATCGCCCTCGACTATTCTCAAACTTTAAATAGGTAGGGCGCGTGGCGTGTTGAGCAGCGCCCGGAATCGAGAGCTCAAAGTGGAGCCATTTTTGGTAAGCAGGCGGCGATCACAGGATGGAACGGAAGAAATTTGGATTCTGATTGCCCAACTGCGGCGCTAACCTGAACCCATGAAGAGGTGTTGAGTGGAATTAAAACCTTGACGAGGGCCGGTGGTCATAGGTCAATCAAAGCTAAAGTGTGTAACAACTCACTGTAGAATCAACTAGCCAGAAATGGATGGCGCTAAAAGCGACCTCTGCGACCGTCAGGGCAAGACCGAGGCGATAGTGGGAGGCGCGGTCGCTACCAAAACCAGGCGTGAGCCGGCGGAGGAAGCGGTCGTCGGTGCGGATCTTAGTGGTATAGCAAATATTCAAATCGAACTTTGGGGCGAAGGGGAAAGGTTCCATGTGAGCGGCACTTTACGTCGGTTAGTCGATCCCTAGAAAAGGGACGGGAAGCCATTCGATAAGCGCTGCGGTAGCGTACAAAAGGAATCGGGTTAAAATTCTGAACGGGGCGTGGCGGTGGCGACAACGTTAGAGTCGGAGGCGTCGGCGGGGGGCCGGAAAAGAGTTATCTTTTACGTTTAACAGCCTGCCCACCCAGAAGCAGCTCAGTGGAGAGTAGAGTCAGTGACTGGAAAAACCTGCATACGTCAGCGTGGTGTCGAGTCGCCCGGCGACCCTTGAAAATCGGAGGGCCAGAGTGCCTCCACGCCGGTCGTACTCATGCTGCATCAGTCTCCAAGGTGAACGACCTGCGGTCGATGGAACAATGTAAGCAAGGGAAGTCGGCAAAAATGGATCAGTAACCTCGGGGAAAAAGGATTGAGCTCTGAGGGCACGGGGTCCCAGATCCAGGCCGTCATTTGTCGGTGGGCTGCTCGAGCTATTTGGCGGCGAGGCGAATGCGTCAGCGTCTTACGTCGAGGCAAGTTGAGCAGACGCCAGGCCTCTTCCACGTCGAAACTGTCGACTTCAGGCCCAATGCGGATCAAAGGGAATCAAATTTTTTAATTAAAACAAAGCATTGCGATGGTCCTGCGGATGTTGGCAATGTGATTCGCCCGGTGCTCACAGATAATCAAAGTGAAGAAATTCAACAAAAGCGGGTAAGCTTGGCGGGTAACTATGACTCTCTTAAGGTAGCCAAATGCCTCGTCATCTAATTAGTAACGCATGGATGGTCTGAGATTCCAATCCACATCTTATCCAGTGAAACCACAGCCAAAGGAGCAGGCTTAAGCGGAATCGGCGGGGAAAAGAAGACCACATTGAGCTTGACTCTGATCAAACTTTGTGAAATGACTTGAGAGGTGTAGGATAAGTGGGAGGAATTTGAAGCAATGAAAGTGAAATACCCTTGCTTTTAACGTTATTTTACTTATTCAGTGAATCGGATGGTATTGCCCTCTTTTTGGACCAATTTGGCAATTTGGTCGATCCGGGCGGAAGACATTGTCGGTGGGGAGTTTGGGTGGGCGGCACATACTGTTAAAAAGATAGCAGTGTCCTAAGATGAGCTCAAACGAGCAATCTCGTGTGGAACAAAAGATTAAAAGCTTCGTTTGGTTACGATTTCAGTCTGAATCTGACAGATGAAAGCGTGGCTTATCGATCGCTTTAGACCTTGGTTTGAAGCTAAGAGGTGTCGGAAAAGTTACCAGGATAAGCGGCCCAATGGCGATAGCGTTCATAAGCGGCGTTGCTTTTGATCAGCCGATGTCGGCTCTTCCTATCATTTGTGGGCGGGAATTCACCAAGTGTTGGATTGTTCACCCGCTGATAGGGAGCGTGGTTGGGTTTAGGCGGGTCGTGAGGCAGGTTAGTTTTACCCCTGCGATGGCGGTGTCGCAATAGTAATTCAACCTGATGCGAGAGCAGATTGATTCGCCAATTGGTCATGGCGGCAGTTTGAAAAAGCCGGTGGCGTAATTCTACCGTGCGTTGGATTATGACTGAACGCCTCTAAGTCAGAATCGGGGCTAGAAGCGGCAACGTCGCCCGTCGTTCGTTGCCGACCAGCGATAGGGGTTTAGGCCCCAGGAGGCGTCTTGGTTAATGAACCTTGCAAAGGCGGATTAGCCTTGTAAAGGCATGCCATGAAGCGCAATTCCCATCGAGCGGCGAGTTGAATCCTTTGCGGGCGACTTAAATCTGCGACGGGGTATTGTAAGTGGCGAGTGGCCTTGCTGCCCACGATCCCGCTGAGATTCAGCCCTTGTCGCTTTGATTCGTCCCTCGACCATTCCTAAATTTTCATCATTTTTCTTTGCGTTAAAAGTCATTGAGGCTACAAAGGTACCAATTGGACAAAATTTTAAGCCATGGTGCCAAAAATGTAGCATGGTAACAAACTTAGCCAAAAAATGAGTCACGAGCCAAAACGTTATAGGAATTTGAAAGCGGTGACAAAAAGCGTGATCAGAAAACTTAGCCTAAATTGAGCCATGGGCCAAAAATGTGGCTAGAATTTAATGGCGGTGCCAAAACGTGGTCAGAATTTCAACCACGGTGCCAAAAAGCGTGATCGGAAAACTTAGCCAGATTTTGCAGGCCGGGTTCCAAAGCGTGGTCAATTTCAGCCACGGTGCCAAAAGTCAGAAAACTTAGCCAGATTTTGAGCCCGGTGCCAAGCGTGGTCAAATTTCAGCCACGGTGCCAAAAAAGCGTGATCAGAAAACTTGGCCAGATTTTTGCAGCGGTGCCAAAACGTGGTCAGATTTTTCCGCCACGGTGCCAAAAGCGTGATCAAGAAAACTTGGCCAGATTTTTGAGCCACGGTGCCAAAACGTGATCAGAAAACTTAGCCAGATTTTTAGCGGGTGCCAAAGCTGTCGGTCAGAATTTCAGCCACGGTGCCAAAAAGTGATCAGAAAAACTTAGCCAGATTTTTTTAGCGCGGTGCCAAAACGTGGTCAGATTTTCAACCACGGTGCCAAAAAGCGTGATCAAGAAAACTTAGCGGATTTTTTAGCCCGCGGTTTTGCCAAAAGCGTTATCAAGAAAACTTAGCCAGATTTTTAGCCTCGGTGCCAAAGCGTGGTCAGAATTTCAGCCACGGTGCCAAAAAGCGTGATCAGAAAACTTAGCCAGATTTTGAGCGCGCGGTGCCAAAACGTGGTCAGATTTTCCCAGGTGCCAAAAAGCGTGATCGAAAAACTTAGCCCGGATTTTGAGCCCGCGGTGCCAAAGCGTGGTCAATTTTCAGCCACGGTGCCAAAGCGTGGTCAGAATTTTGGCCAGCGGTGCCAAAAACGTGATCAAATTTCAGCCAACTTAGCCAAAAAGATTTTTTTAGCGCGTGGTCGGTTTTCAGCCACCGGTGCCAAAAACGTGATCGAAAACTTAGCCCAGCCACGATTTTTGAAAGCCAGATTTTCAGCCACGGTGCCAAAAAGCGTGATCAGAAAACTTAGCAGATTTTGGGCCACGGTGCCAAAGCGTGGTCAGGAGAATTTCACCCACGGTGCCAAAAAGCGTGATCGAAAACTTAGCGGATTTTTTGAGCCACGGTGCCAAAACGTGGTCGAATTTTCAGCCACGGTGCCAAAAGCGTGATCAGAAAACTTAGCGGATTTTGAGCCACGGTGCCAAAGCGTGGTCGATTTTCAGCCCGCGGTGCCAAAAAGCGTGATCGAGAAAACTTAGCGGTTTTTAATGCAGCGGTGCCAAAGCGTGGTCAGATTTTGAGCCACGGTGCCAAAAACGTGATCGAAAAACTTAGCCAGATTTTTTAGCCACGGTGCCCAAGCGTGGTCAATTAATTTGGTCAGCCACGGTGCCAAAAACGTGATCAGAAAACTTAGCGGATTTTTGAGCCGCGGTGCCAAAGCGTGGTCAATTTTCAGCCACGGTGCCAAAAGCGTGATCAGAAAACTTGCGGATTTTGAGCCCGCGGTGCCAAATCAAGGTGCCAAAAGATTCAAGAAAACTTAGCCAGATTTTGAGCCAGCGGTCCCAAAGCGGTGCCAAAGCGTGGTCAGAATTTCAGCCACGGTGCCAAAAGCGTGATCGAGAAAAAGCGTGGTCAGCGGATTTTTCAGCCCAGATTTTTAGTGCCAAAAGCGTGGTCAGGTTGCGGCCAGATTTTCAGAAACTTACGCAGTGCCCACGGTGCCAAAATCAGTCGTGTTTTTCAGCCCGGAAAAACGTGATCGAAAAACAGGATTTTTTAAGCCGCGGTGCCAAAGCGTGGTCAGATTTTCAGCCACGGTGCCAAAAGCAAATTTCGAGAAAACTTAGCGGTTACGAGCCCACGGTGCCAAAAGCGTGGTCAGTTTTCAGCCACGGTGCCAAAAGCGTGATCAGAAAAACTTAGCCAGATTTTGAGCCACGGTGCCAAAACGTGGTCAGATTTTTCACCCACGGTGCCAAAAAGCGTGATCGGAAAACTTAGCCAGATTTTCAGCCGGTGCCAAAGCGTGAGTCGGATTTTGACCCGCGGTGCCAAAAGCGTGATCAGAAAACTTAGCCAGATTTTTAGGCCTGGGTGCCAAAAGTGGTCAGATTTTTGAGCCACGGTGCCAAAAACGTGATCAGAAAACTTAGCGGATTTTTGAGCCTCGGTGCCAAAAGCGTGGTCAGAATTTTGACCCACGATGCCAAAAAAGCGTGATCAGAAGAAAACTTAGCATTTTTTTTAGCCTCGGTGCCAAAAGCGTGGTCAGAATTTCAACCCGGTGCCAAAAACGTGATCAAAAACTTAGCCAGATTTTGGCAGCCTCGGTGCCAAGCGTGGTCAGAATTTCAGCCACGGTGCCAAAAAGCGTGATCAGAAAACTTAGCCAGATTTTTTTGAGCCACGGTGCCAAAAGCGTGGTCGGAATTTCAGCCACGGTGCCAAAAAGCGTGATCAGAAAACTTAGCCAGATTTTGAGCCGCGGTGCCAAAACGTGGTCAAATTTCAACCCGCGGTGCCAAAAGCGTGATCAGAAAACTTAGCCAGATTTTGAGCCAGGTGCCAAAACGTGGTCAGAATTTCAGCCACGGTGCCAAAAGCGTGATCAAAGAAAACTTAGCGGATTTTGAGCCCGCGGTGCCAAAAGCGTGTGGTCAGAATTTCCCAAAAAGCGTGATCAGAAAACTTAGCCAGATTTTGAGCCACGGTGCCAAAACGTGGTCAGAATTTCAGCCACGGTGCCAAAAAAGCGTGATCAGAAAACTTAGCCAGATTTTAGCGCGGTGCAAAAGCGTGGTCAATTTTCAGCCACATGCCAAAAACGTGGTCAGAAACTTAGCCAGATTTTTGAGCCACGGTGCCAAAAACTTAAATGCGGGGCCAAAAAGCGTGGTCGAAACTTGGCGTTGGTGCCAAAACTTAGCCATTGGCCGTAAAACTTAGCACTCTTCGTGTCAAAATACTTTCCTTAGACCCCCGATGACATTGGGAAGGCTTGTGACGAAACACTTCATCCTCCATTTTTCGGATTTTTGCGTTTTTGCCAGTTTTGGTTAAAAAATCATTAAAAATCAATCCCTTATCAATGGCTTTCGTATTTGGTGGACACATTGGTTATATTATTGTGCGAGTTCCTGCAAAAACTACGCCAAAATTCGATCTCTAGGTACCCTTTTCCATTTTCCCGATTTTATGTATTTTAGCCACTTTAAAATTTTTTTAAAATTATTCCCTCGTCAAAAAAATTCTGTAACTTGGTGGACGAAGAGATATGATTATTCTAGGCAATCCTGCAAAAAATCTCACCAAAATTCGACCTCTAGGTCCGATTTTGGACTTATGTCTGCTCAAAAAAAGGTATCTACTTGTACAATTTTGGTTTTGCGTATTATCCTATTATAGAGGCTGCTCCTCGCTCAAACCACGCCCACAGTGGTTGGTGCGGGACTTCCATGGGACTTCCTCCCACGCTCACACAAGCCTTCCCATGCTTGTTGTGGGTTATTTTCCCATGGTTTTGGGTGATTAATTAGTTGATCATCCACGCCAATCTTAGTAGAACTTCGGCCGATTTTGGGTGCGTCCTCGAAATTTGTGGGTTTTAGTGGCGTGGCTTAGTCTAGCACCAGTGATGCTTGGGCAATGCTTTTCTTGGGTGATTCTCGGCCCCGTGCGGAGAATTCTCAAACGGCGTTGCCCTTGTTTGAGGTGTCGGGCGGGTCGCAAATCTCTACATCGGTAGGCGATACACCCCGTCGACATGCTCGGCGTGGGTGTTCTACCCATTGTCCGGTGATAGCAATCGGTTGGTGGTGCCACCCACTGACCAACAACGCCAGCTGCCGTGGCACCGTCTGCGGTCTCATACATACACGCCCTGATAGAAACCACCAGGGTTGGTCTTGGTCTAACACCTGATGCTTGGGCGGCGCCTCCTTGTGTGATCCATGGTCCTCAATTTTATATTTGTCCCTTCGATTTTTCTTGGATCACACTCTTGGGGGAGTCAGTACTCTTGCTTTATGTGTTCTTTGTGGGCCTTGGCTAAACCCGGTCGGGGTTGGGGTCATCCACGTCTGGCAAACTCTAAACCCGATCGGGGTTGGGGCATCATCCCATCCTCCTCCCTCCCAAAAAATCTAACCCAGCGGGGTTGGGGCATCATCCCTTCCTCGTGTGCTCGGCACCGCCAGCGTCTCTTTTTCTCATCCACCATCCCATCCTCCTCGTGCACTTTTCGGCACGGTGTTTTCTTTTCTCCCAAACCACCCCCCTCTTGTGCTCGGTGCGGCGTCTTTTTTTCTCCTTGACCATGACAATGTAGCGTTGCCTCCTCCTTGATGGCATCGTTTTTGTGAAATTCTTTCTTAGCGCTGCCTCCTCCCACGGCACCGTTCGTTGTCAAAGCAAAAATGGGCATGGTGTGCCTCTTCTTCCTGAAATGCGACCCTCGCCCGGTCCCTTTGGTTTTATTTTGTGGAAGGGCGACTGGGTGGGCACCACCCTTGCTCTTGTTTAGAAGCGGGTCTCCTACATACATGCCTAGCGATGCAGGCTTGGCGCCACCGTGCTTCCATATGCTTGCATGCCTCTCGGCATTGCGGTGTGTTCGTTGGTGGTGTTGGGTTATAGTGACAGCGGGGGCGTGTGAGTTGTGCTCGGGATGTTTTTGTTGTGCGGCTCGGTGCTTGTGCACCAGCAGTCGACATGCATCCTCATCATCATCAATCGTCACCTTAGCCTCTATGGCGTTGGGGGCGTCTTGTCGGTTCTGTGTTGCCTACCTACCAAAGCGGTATGGGTTTGAATTGCATGCTTCGTTCCTTCGGGCCACGGCCCGAGTCGGGGATCTCGAAGTCCGCCACCGCGCGGTCCCGCGTCGGGCGGAGTCGGCCTCGCTAACGCGTGCGGAGACGTATTCTTTTAATCACGATTGCATGCGGCGAGCAGCGAAGTCTGGTGCCTCGCTACGTTCCACAAAATCTCGGTTGCCTTGGCTTTTGCCTTGGCCAAAGGTCTGTCGTCGACCATACAACGTCGGCAGCACCAACGCCAGCGTCTTGATCATTGCCGACCACTACCTGGTTGATCACACGATAGTCATATGCTTGTCTCAAAATTAAGTATGCATGTGTAAGTATGAACTAATTGATTTGTGAAGCTGCGAATAAGCTCATTCATCGATTATAGTTTGTTTGATGGTATCTCTTCTTTCGGACTCGCCAGCGTATTCTAAAACTATCGTGCAACAAACCCGACCGGAAGGAATGCATTTATTAGATAAAAAAGGTCGGCCAGGCTACGCTGTTGCTTTGATAATTCATGATAACTCGTCGGATCGCCCGGCCTTTGTCGCCGTGACATCATTCAAATTTACGCCTATCAACTTTCGATGGTAGGATAGTGGCCTACCATGGTGGTGTGGTGTGAGTCGGTCCGCCTCTCTGGTGTGCGCGGTCGGCTCGTCCCTTCTGGCGATGCGCTCCTGGCCTTAACTGGCGGGTCGTGCCTCACGGTGCTGTTACTTTGAAGAAATTAGAGTGCTCAAAAGCAAGCCTGCGCTCTTGGATACGATTAGCATAGGATAACACCACGGGATTCTGATCCTGTGTATTGGCATTCGGGATCAGGTAATGATTAACAGGGACAGTCGGGGCATTCTGCGTATTTCATAGTCAGAGGTGAAATTCTTGGATTTATGAAAGACAACAAGCTGCGAAAGCATTTGCGAGATGTTTTCATTAATCAAGAACAGTTGGGCTCGAGCGATCAGATACCGTCTCTAGTCTCGACCATAAAGCGATCTTGACGGATCAGCCGGATGTTGCTAGGACTCATTGGCACATATGAAAATCAAAGTCTTTGGGTTAAGGGGAGTAATGAGGCTAAAAGCAAACTTAAGGTGTGTGAAGAGGCTTTTGCCGGGAGTGGAGACTGCGACAATTGACTCAACAGGGGAAACTTACGAGTCAGGACATAGTAAGGATTGATGAGTGAAAGCTCTTTCTTGATTCTATGGGTGGTGGTGCATGGCCGTTCTTAGTTGGTGGAAGCGATTTGTGCAGTTAATTAGTTAGCAGCGAGACCTCGACCTGTTAAATAGCTATGTGGAGGTAACCCTCCAGCCAGCTCTTAGAGGGACTATGGCAGCTTAGGCCACGGAAGTTTGAGGCAATAACAGTGCTGTGATGCCATAGATGTTCAGGGCGCAGCCTTGCTGATGTATTCAACGAGTCTATAGCATGCCAAGCAGGGCAGATAATCTTTGAAATTTCATCGTGATGGGGATAGATCATTGCAATTGTTGGTCTTCACGAGGAATTCTAGTAGCGCGAGTCATCAGCTCGCGTTGACTACGTCCATGCCCTTTGTACACTGCAGTCGCTCCTCTAGATTGAATGGTCAGGTGAAGTGTTCGGATTCGGCGGCGATGGGCGGTTCGCTGCCGCTGACGTTGTGAAAGTCACTGAACCTTATCATTTAGAGGAAGGAGAAATCATAACAAGGTTTCAGTAGGTGAACCTGCGGAAGGATCATTAGTCGTTGCCTCATGACAAGTTCGGCCAGTGAACTTAGTTCATCCTGAGGACAAGTTCGATCGGGGCTGGCTCGAGAGCTGTTCTCGAACAGGCCAGATCCTCCCAGCCAGTGGCGAGCGATCGCCTCACCTCGCCAAAACACAAACCCGGCCAGTGCGTGAGGAACTCAGCTGTAAGTGCAATCTTCGCGGGCCGGGAGGCAGCGACCACGGACCTTGACACCGACATACAAAAATGACTCGACAGCGGATATCTCGGCTCTTGCATCGATGAAGAGCGTAGCGAAATCGATACTTGGTGTGATGCGAGAATCCAGTGAACCATCGAGTCTTTGAGCATAAGTTGCTTGAAAGCCATTAGGCAGAGCACGCTGCTGGGTGTCACGCATCGTTACCCCAAATGCAAAGCGCCTCACGTGCGTGCGCGAGGTGGATCTTGACCTCCATGAGCATCGTCTCGTGGCTGGTTGAAAAATCGAGTCCATGACCCGACTCGTCGCGACAAAATGGTGGATGGCGATGCTCGAGACGATCAGCGCGGACCGGCCAAGGTCGGACTCCCAGACCTACGCGTCCACGGGACGCTCCCATGAACCTCGAGGTCGGGCGGGGCTACCGTGAGTTTAAAGCATATCAATAAGCGGAGGAAAAAAACTAACAAGGATTCCCTAATAGCGATGACGAGCAGGAAGAGCCCGCCCATGAAAATCGGTCGCCTCGGCGTCAGATTATAGTCTGGAGCGTCCTCGGTGGCGGGACCGGGACCCAAGTCCCTGGAAGAGGCGCCGAAGAAGTGAG